>RJWM01034042.1:0-20054 GCA_004363535.1 Dasyprocta punctata
GAAAAGTTATTGCATGGCAAAGGAAATCTCCAACAGAGTGAAAAGAAAACCCGTGAATTGGAAAAAAATCTCAGTCAACCGTCCCTTTATCTAGAACAAAGAATTTTAAAAAATCAGGCCTCCAAAATTCAAAGACCCAATCCAAAAATGGGGAGCTAAGATGAATACACACTTCTCAAATGAAGAAATTCAAATGGCAAATAAATATATGAAAAAATGTTCAGCATCATTGGTTACTAGAGAAATGCAAATTAAAACAATGCTGAAATTTCATCTCATTCCAAAAAGAATGGGCAAAATCAAGAAATCAGCTGACGAGGTATGCCGGAGGGGATGTGGGGAAAAAGGAACCCTTCTCCACTATTGACGGAAGTGCAGACTGGTATAACCACTGTGGAAATCAGTGTGGAGTTTCCTCAAAAAGCTAGGATTAGAGGTCCCATTCAACCTAGCTATTCTGCTTCTGGGCATTTTCACAGAAGAATTAAAAACATCATATCACAGTGATACATGTGCACCAGTAATCTACTTTAAGTCACACACCAAATCTTGAAAGCATAGGGGTAGGCAGAGAATTCATGAATAAAAGCAAGCTGCATGGGAAGTTTATAGCATCACAATTTGTAATAGCCAGATCTTGGAAACAACCCACTCACCAACTGAGAAATGGATTAAAAAGATGTGGTAGTTTTATACAATCGAGTACTACTCCGCTATTAAAAAGAACCACATCGAGGTTTTTATAGGTAAACGAATGTAACTTGAGACCATACTCAGAAGTGAGATAGATCAGACTCACATGTGTAAATACTGTATTGTCTCCCTAGTGTAAGAAAATGAAAGAATAAATAAGATCCAAAATCTACAATAAATCTTATGAAAGGGTAAGAAACTGCTCAAAGGGGGAAAGTAACTGGGATAGGAAAAAAGGAGAAAAGAAGGAAGGGAAAAAATATAAATTTGGATATAATATGCGTAAGATAGCTAAGATGATTATACTACTAATTCTATTAATTCTTGGAAAAGAACAGTTAATACTCATATGATTAGATCAATTCTGCATATCTATATCTGGTAAACTAAGCAATTCATTTGAAGATAACAATATGCAATATTGAATTCCTATTATCTTGTTTTGAAAGCCCGTATTATTATTGTTTTGAGTTCTTTGTTGTTGTTTGTCTGTTTTGCTTTTCTGTCTCTTTTGCTTTTTGTTTTTCTTGTCTGTGTTTACCCCTCTCTTTAAAATAACAAAAAAAAAAATTAAAAAAATAAAGTCACATAGATTTTCTGTGACAAAAGTATAGCTTTAATTAACTAAATATGAGATTCCAATGGCAAACTGGATCAGAAAAGCACACTAGAAAATGGAAACATATACAAATATAAATAATTTAAGTATAAATACAGTAAAAATGTGAAAAACACAAAAAATGTAAAAAGACATGGGAAAGAATTCAAAGGTATAGTACACATGGCATCAGAATCTTAGAAAAAAATGAAAAGTAATGTGAGAACAAGAAGTGAAAGAAAATCACAATTGCTTTTCAAATTTATAAACTTATAAAACATCAATATTGCAGAGGGAAAATATAAGTGACAAAAAGATTCGAGAGGACTAAAAATTTCAAAAAATTTTGGGGGTACGGGGGGTTAAACGCATGATTTCATGCTTGTCAGGCAGGCACTTGTGCTGCTGAGCTAAACCCCCCACCAAAAATTTCTATATATTTGGAAAAATGATTACATATACAACTCTTTAAAAAACTACAAATGATATCTTTATGTCATAAATTTGGTGAATTTCTGTCCAAAAATTCAATACAGAAAGTTAAATTTTATTTCCTCGTAGCTATCAAAAATTGAAATATAAAAAATTATTCAGTGATAGCAAATGGTGATACACAAACAAGCCATGTGTAAAAAAAATCTGTGCAATTTTATGTGTCTCTATATCCATACTTAAAAATACAAGACATTGAAACATGCTGTTTAAATCAATAGATAGAAAGATGTATTTTAAAACACAACTTGCAATACATCAAAATATCATGGCCTAATATTAAGTTCAATGAAAATGAAGTTTGGAAAGTACACAACATAGAATGAGAAAATTTAATGATTAAAAAGGTAAACAGCAGTGAAGCATATTTATGCTTTGGGAAATTCAATTACATATACGTATTTTTAAATTTAAATTATAGGTTTAACATCTACAGAAATAATTTTTCTCAAAATCAACAAGCTGTTCTAAAATCCATGTGAAAATACTCAAGGTCAAAAATAGTTAAAAAGCAATATTTAAATTTACTTAGTCTTAATACCACTATGAAAGGCCTGTCGTAAATCTAAACAAATGGAAACAGCTATGATTTGTGCAAAAATAAATTAATAGATCAATGAAGCAGAGTAAACTCCCAGAAACAAACTCTCCATTAACTCATTCCAGTAGAATTCATTACATGCTCAGTATGAAGAAAATAAAGAGTGAAAAAATTGAGATACTCATAAAAATCAAGTAAAATCTGGAGAAATAGTACAATGGATAACAGGTTAGGATTTCCGCTTAGGTGTTTTGAAATAATGTAATTTATCATTATTTTACCAACTGCTCTTCCTGATGCTGTAGATATCAAGTTTTGATCACTATCATCTTAAAACTCCCAGTGGATATCATTACAGTTCCTTTGAAGTATCACTGAATCATCCTGCTGATTTTTATACATATTTATATTTCCCCAAATTTAATATCTTTTAGTTTGCTTACTGCACTTGTCATCTGATTATCTGGTGTTTGTCCCTATATTTTCTGATGCTTTTCTTCCTGATATTAAATCATGTCCCTGGTTCTGAATTGTTTCATGAATAACATCTTAGACTGATGCCCAATTTATTCTGTTTGCTTTGCTGTTTTCTATGGCTTCCAACTGTGCCTTTTCCCACATTTCCTGTCAGAGTCAATCCTAGTTCTTTTGTTACACCACACTGACTTCTTTTATCAAGACTCAAATGCTTTTCACAGAAAGCCTTTCAAAGCAAGGCAGTCATTCAATAGTACTTAAATGGATATTGCAAAAACATATTTTACAGCTATAAAGTAAATTCAGAAGTATAAATGAGAGATATAGCTAACATATCTCAAAAATTATAGGAAAGAAAAGTTCTATACAAAGCTAAATGCCCAAGAGGAACTAATATAGATTGGGAAATTTACAAATGTATTATGTCTTTGACCATAATTTCTTTAAAATAGTATTTTCAATACTTTAAAAATAGCTTTTTCTGAAAGCAAAATGTGTAACATACAAAATATGGAAGATTTTTGTTTTGTCTTTCTGCTTTCAACAATCTAATTTTATTTTCTACATTTTAAAATTTTTACATGTTTGTGTATATATGTAGTTATGTGTGGATGTATTTAAAGTCTCTACTAACTACATGGTATTAATAGAGCATTACATGGTACTAATTAGATATAGAGCACATTTTATTTTAATGATAAATTTGGGGAAAGTTAGGAAATATATCCAAATCCCTTGATATACATGAATTCTGTAAATCATTACAGCATTTCAACTAATCAAATAATATCAAATAAAATTCTCAAATCATCCATTGGTGTTTGTATTACAAAATGTGATACTATATTCGGGAATGCGATAAAAGGAAGCTCTGTATCAATAATTCATTTAAAGTCATTCATTTAAAGTCACACCACATTAAATATACATGTAGACAAAAAGATTTTTCTATATTGAATAGAGTGCTGTGTTTACAGCACATCTAAAAAAAATTGCTACTTTTTTATTCAAAACAATCTTAGTATTCATAAATTAAGTTTATATGCCATAAAATTTTACTATCAAAATACTTGTTTTCAGAAATTAGAATCATTAATGTGGAGCCATAAGTACTAATAAAATGACTGGACTATTATAAGACTTGAAAAATACCAAGATACAATGATTTTTTTTTCTGTTTTTGTGACACCTCACGGCCTCAAGCCTACCAGACAGGTGCTTAAACCATTGAACCAAACTCCCAGCCCTAGTTTTTGAGGCAGGGTCGTACTATGTAGCTCAGGCTGGTCTTGTGCTCCCGTTGCAGACCAAGCCGGCAGAACTCACAAGGCTCCTCCTACCTCAGCCTCCAGTGTGCTGGGATTAAAGGCATGCACTGTCATGCCCGGTGATACAGTGATCTTGATTTAACAAATTATGATATTTTTTAACAGGAGAAATACATTGCTGTCCATGAGATTATTGTTCTACAAATCTGTAAAAAAAGAATTGAAAGTAACTTGCCACTGATAATGATTTTCAGAGATGAAGCCATACATGAGAGAGGGGTTAAGGGATAACTTTTTAAATCTTATATTTATATAATGCTTAGAGACAAACTAGAATGCAAGATTTTACTTAAAATAGCATTCTTCCCTAGAAGACAAGAATGCTTTTTTATTTAGGAAGACAATTACTTCAGAATAAAATATCTATGTGAAAATTATAATAAAAAAGATTCTTTTAAAAACTGTTTCTAGAGAAGGCAGTTTATTCTGGGACATCTTAGAGAGTTTAGTATTTCTCAGTTATGTTCTCATTTGATCTTCTTAACAAATATTCCTTTCTTCAATAATCCTGTATGAACATAATTTCATTAACATCTTTAACTCAATGAGGCCTTTAATCTTGCTTCACTGAAGAGTACACAAGAAAAAGAATAAATATGTAGGTAATTCAATTTGTATCAAACAGTTTTGTAGATCAACCCTTAGAAGACATGGTTAAATATTTATTTTTAAATGATTGATTGTATGAGAAATATTTTCTACCTTTTATTGTTTCAAAAGTTGTGATTGTAATGAAAAAATAGTGTGCTTCTTTCCCACTTTAAATTATTAAAATAGTTTTTTTAAATTTCCAAATATATACTGAACAGTTTCCAAAATATTTAGATAAGAAAATTTATGAATGCATCTCAAATTATAACTGCAGATTATTTCTCAGTAAATAACTACTTAGATTCACACTTCTTGCAAAACTGCGCAATTACTGAAATATATACAAACAAAACAATTGGTGCATTACAATATAATTAGCAAGGCATCTGATATGAAGACCTTTAAACAGTTGGTGAATGAGGGTCAGGGTTTTAGCTCAGTGGCTCAAGCACTTGCCTGGTGTGAGGTCATGAGTTTGATCCCTGGTACCAAAATAAAACAAAATAAAATACAATTTGGTAAATGACATTATTGTAAGCAATAATTATATTTTAAAAACAAACAAATTTAACATTTGAACCTAGTATTTAAATTTAGTACCTACCATTAAAAATAGAAGGCAAAACGTAGCTTGCTTACATTTTATGGATCTAAGCAATGAAAATTCCATATTGATTCATTCTTGACCCAATAACTCTTCTAACTTTCATAACAAAATTATGATGTAAATAATAACTGTTTTTGTTAGAAGGATGGGAATTCGAAAGTACAGAATGGTTACGAAGCCTTCTCTAGTCTTACTAGCTTGATGTTACCAACCTGCCCGCAAGATTCAAGTTTCTCACTCTGCTCAATGACTTGGGAGTCCCTTTATCCTTGGTTTATGTCACAACCCGAAAATAAGCAGAATAGAGAGAGAAGTGCGTTTATTCCTCTTCTCCTTTCTATGGCATCACAGATTGGTTGAATCATTCACCTGAAAGTCAGTCCTACCTACAGTCAGAGTAGTTTTTTTTTTTTTTTATCAGTGTTGACCAGAGAACAGAACTTAAAACAAAAATTGTATACTTTTACAAATTTAGTTCACTTGAAATAGGACTGAATACAGAAGGTATAACTGAAAAATAATAATTTATAATAGCAAGTAGCAAGAAATTGTACAGAGTCCCCAGTTGCTCCATTTTCCTGGAAATCTGTAGAATCTGAATGGAACATTCAGCCCAGCGGGGAATTGAAAAGGACATTTTCTTATTTCTTTTTTCTTTATCCCTTAAATCAAGGTGTCTCTTGAAGAATCCTGATTTTTCCCTTCTCTTTCTGGGCTGCGGTCACTCTATTATACTTTTTATTTAAACTGTAATCTGCCTAACATAAAACAACTGTTTTATTAAAGTCCCCTAAATTGTTGTGCTTTATTATTATACTTTTTAAAAAGATTGTAAGTAACAATTACATGAGAAAGCATTTTATACTAGAATCCATGTTTTATGCCAATGTTCTTTAGAATTTCCCATATTTCCTTTCAAATCCTTGGCAAAGTCACCTTTTTTGGATATTTTATTAGAAAATAGCACCTCAAAAGCCTTAAGTTACCTATTATGACCTCAATTCCTTTGGGAAGTTATTTATATTTTCACCTAAATTTATAAAGGAAGAATCACCCCAGCTCTCTCCATGTGCTCCATGTTCCACATTTTAATCTATTCTGTATATAAGACTTTATATCCTCTTAAAATGGTATTTTTTTCAAGGATCATCTTTTCCTACCTGGATGGTCACAATAATTAGCTCAATCCTTTCATGGCATTTTTGAGTCTTATGTGTCATTTCTCCACTGCTCAGATTTATCCATCTAATTCATGAGCTAAATAATTCCATTTCATGACTTCCAAAATAATACTCCTCTTAGCCAGGCATGGTGGCATACACCTGTAATCCCAGCACTTGGGAGGCTGAGGCAGGAGGATCGCTGCAAGCTCAAGATCAGCCTGAGCTACAAAGTGAGCTCAAGGCCAGCCTGAACTGCATAGTGAGACCTTGTCTCAAAAAAAAATTCTCCTTTTGCCTCCTATTATGTATAATACTCTCACTTAATTTTGCTATTTTGACAAGATCTATTTTTCTATTACATTAATTGTAACTTAGTGTCTGCTTCCCAAGTGCCTGATGCCTCTTCATGTTTCCTTACATTTACCACTTGATAGAGCAAGATAATTAGATTACAGTGTAACAGAAAATGTTCTCCCTGCCCAGTCAGTATACTTCACTTCACTAGTTGACTAGATAATAATTCTGGTTACAGTTACAGTCACTTTTGTTTCTTAATAATAGTTGGTCATTGTGACGCATAACTGGTCACTATGATGCACATTGTAAGAACAAATCCTCAATTAATAAGCCATTCTACCTCTGTACTTCCTGTTTGCTTAACCTATGTAAGCCCCAAACCACCAGTAATCAGAGACTGATATGTTGGAAATGATCTTCATCAGTGCCCATCAATTTTAAAAAATCTGTCTCCAAGTCCTAGGTGTACTTTTACTGTTTCTTCTTGCAGTTGCACCTGGTGCATCAGCCAACAAGACTGACCACGCTGACCTGTTTGGTCACTGGGCATGTCCCTTGCAGAGGGAGCAAGGACCTCCCCAGATCCCGACGGGACAGTGTGTCCTTGAGAGTTCTCAAGTCCTTTTAGATGTCTGAAGGAGGATTCCTAGAACCCTGCTCAAGCAGCTCACATTGAACCCCAAAGGGAGAAGAATGCGGTCTGTCTGTCTTTGTCTGTCTGCTTGCCTGCCTGATTCCAGTAAGACGTCCAGGGGCACCCCAGTTTGTCTGTCAGTCCTTCTCAGCTCAGGTTGAAGGGAAGTCTGATCAAATCTTGGTAGTCAGGACCACTCTTGAGGCAATGTGACTGCTCAGACCCTTACCTGTGGTTCCATGGTAATTGACATATGGCAGAACAGAGGTCTTGTACCCTCCTTAGCTAAGTTGCACCTAAGTCCCCACAAGGGGTACAGCCAGGTGAGCATTTGAATGGTCTCTCTCTGAGGGGTACCCACTCTTTGTCTGGCGTGCCATCATTCAAGGTTATACAACATGTGCACAGCAAGTCAGAGATGGGAACTAATTAGTCAAAACCTGCAGTTCCTGACTGCAGGCAAAAGAGCTTCTCTGAGATTATGGAGTTACAAATGAAACTAAACCACTCAAAGGAAAAATAAAAAGAGAAAAAGAGGCTCATTCTTCCCGAGAATTCTGCATTGGACTTTCATTGGATGCCAGTTTTGGCCAACAGCACCCTCTGCTCCCAGCTCATCTACCTCCAGTCAATTGAACCAGTTCCAGTTCAACCAGTCATTGCCTACATTTGGCCACCCAGGAGACATGCCTGTCCTGGTCAGATGGCCTCATTCAAAGTCCACCCAAGATGGCTGTCAGCATTTCCTTCTGAGTTCCACATTTTGACTGAGGAAAAATTGGACTCTTATCCCTGACAAATGAGTTTCCATGACCTTTCCCAAAGGTCTCTCTGCTTAGAAGCATCAAATCAGTTAAGCATTTTTCATAGATATCAAAGATGGCAGACAAAAAGTTCATCAACTACTGTTACCCAGAAACCTGATAAAAGAACCTGATGCCTGTAAAAAAAAATCCATGCTGATAGACAACCATATTTTCTGTCTATGAGTTTTAAGGGCTATTGACACAAAAAATAAATGCCCCCTCATCAGTGAGATGCAAATAAACCTGATCATCCATGCCCACCTCAACCTGGACCTCTCTTTGCCCTGTTCAACCTGGATGGATTGGACACAACTATCTTTGTGAAATTTGTCCCCTGAGAGCCATGGTCACTGCAAAAGTTGGAGGCAAACCTGTGCCTTTCTTGGTAGACAATGGAATGGAACTCTCTGCCTTAAAAATCCCCTTGTTGAAAAGTTACCATTACTAGGGGAACTGGAATACATGCCTCTCACCCCTTCTGTCAGGCACAAACTTGCAGGGACATCTCACAAAATAAAAATTCCTGTCACCAAGCCAGGTGGTCTCCCTCTCATTTAAACCTACACCTTCCCCCAGAGGAAGATGATGCCTGCATTAGCCTGAGGCAAAACTGTAGTCCTGAAATTTTAAAAATTCTCCTCACAGAGGCGTGAGCCAAGACTGACCTCTGGATCTAACTGTCAGCAATACTCCAGCCACAACTCAGCTGCCTAAAGAAGTTCAGGATCTTGATGGACTGGTAATCACCTCAGAACATTCCTCTCCTCCTAGTAAAAATTCCCAATGGTGATTACTGACAAGTGCAAGATTGCTGTGCTTTCAGCAGCACAGTCATCTCCTTGCACTCTGTGGTTCCCAATGCATGCACACTTTTTGGATTGCTCTAGATTTAAAAGATGCTGTCCACAGATTGTGAGTTTCTTCCATAAAGCACCTTGAACTGGGTAAATCCTGAAACAAAAGTCCAGCTCACTTGGACTCAGTTGCCACAAGGGGTTAAAAATTCTCCTATTATTATTGGTGAGGCTCTGATGACAGATTTGGCCAAGCCACTAGCACCTTTTCTTGAGACAACCTGTTCCTTTGTCCCTTTCAGCTCCATCATGGTCTCTCAAACAAACAGTATACATTGTCAAACTGTTAAATACACCTGTCCTGCCTGTAAAGCCAGTCCACGATCTCTTAGCTGACAATGCCACTTCAATTGCCCTCCATATACATTGCCTCAATCTTCTACCACTCACAGTCTACTGGTACACCTGCCTCGACCTAAAAACTGGCTCCTTTTGCCTTCGATTGGTGCCTTGGTTACATTTCTCTCATTGCTGAGGCAAAATGCCTGACACCCAAAATTGGGGAAGAAAAGGTTTACTTAACTCACAGTTTCTGGAGAGGTTTCAGTCCATAATCTGTGGTATTTAAGGCAGGGTGGCTTAGGGCAGAGGACAACAGTCCATGGTGGTGGAAGACAACAAAAGTAACAAAAGCAAAAGGGGAGAAGTGTGAGAGAAAACTCTTTCTGCCCCTTATATTGTATGTGGGTTGCAACCACTTGGGTGTAACACTCACAACCATAATCTCAGCATTGGACAATGAATCAGTCAAAAACTCTAGAACCTTACCCCTAAAATTGCATGAAGCTTTGGGGGCGGAATCTAGACACAAACCACAACATTCCAACCCTGACCCCTCAAATACTCATGTACATCCCTTTATGCAAAAGACATTTAGTCCATCTCCAGGAGCTGTCAAAATCCTGACAGTTTCAGTATTGATGAAAGTCCACTCCCAAATCTCCTCTGATAGCTAAGGCAAACTCTTAGTCGTGAGCTCTCCTACAAATGAAAAGTTAAACATTTCCAACACTCAAGGGCACAAGATAAACATTTTCATTCCAAAAAATACAAACAGGAAATACAAAGGACTGGGACCAAAGCAAGTTCAAAATTCAGCAGGACAAACATAAAATTCTGTAGTTCAATGAGGAACATCCAAAGCAATCTGTAGCAAATTTTGAGTTCAGTTATGGTGTTTGTAGCTCCCAGGGCTTCTCTCTTGGGTCCACTTTGCTCCCTCCTTGCAGGTTTCCTCAAATGATCCATGTTCCCAGTTTCTCCAAACTTCTGGGTTGTCCACTGCACCTTTGGCTTCACCCTCACAGCTTCACACATTGCCCTCCTAGGGGCACACTCCCTGTGCTCCCTGGTTTTCTTCTGAAATCTGAATGAAAGTCTTCTTAACATCAGAACTCTTACATTCTGCATACACCTAAAACCACTTGGGTGTTGTCAAAGTATGCTGCCAACTGGAGCAGTCGCCAGGCTTTCCTCTCTCTTGGCCTGTAGGGGTTGAATGAGGATCACTCTGAACCTCATTCTGAAGAACAAATTCTGAATGTACCACCATTCTGGAACCTGGTGCAGGCACCATCACCATTCTGGAACATAATGTGGCTGTTGCCATTCTCGAACATGGTGCTCTGCAGCATTCTCCTCAGAGCAAAGTATTTCACTTTTGCATTTTTGAGTCTGTAAAGAGTACAGACATGTTGCTTCTCATGTATATTTTCTATTCTCCTGTTGCTTCTCAGCAATGGAGACCTTCTCAGCTCTATCTTTGCAGTCCACAGTTTTGATGGAGCTTCCTTTCTGGCTAAAGTCTCTGTACTTCCTGCTTGTGTATCCCCTACAAGACCTAGACTACTAAATATCAGGGCCTGATATTTTGGGAATGATCCCAATCAGTGTACAGTGACATAAATAAATCTGCCTCCAAATCCTGGTTTCATTGCAGTGTTTATGCTTGTCATTGCAATACTATTGTATAATCTAAGCTAGATTGTCTAAACTGACTTATTAATGATGGCAAACCCAAATTCCCACTGAGGTCAGTCAAATAAAAACCATGGTTATGAATTAGTGTGTATGGTGGTCCTTTATGAATGTATCATTTGTCTTTAAGCTAATCTTTATCATTGATAAAGTGGTCTTTGTTGCCAGAAATTCTGATCTAAAAAATAAGTGAACCTGAAAATAATTGGATTATAAAAAGGCCTAAAAGACTTGCTTTGCAAGTGCTGCTTCAATTATTTTGTTTTTGAAGGTGCCAAAGATGCATATCTCTGACTCCAGATTACCCTAATTATTACTAGTTTATAAATTCCCTTGTAGTCTTTTAGAAGAGTTAGAATAAAATATCTCAAACAAAACGCTTCCCACACTGACACTGTCTATGAAACAAAGTAAATGCTTAAATTTTATTGTGAGAAATAGCAAAAGGAAATGAATGATTGTTCAAAATTTTAAAATACCTGTATTATATTTGTTGGGACAGGAAGTTTTTCAGGGTATATCCCTGCCAAATTCTTGACTGAAAAATGATGTAACTAAAGATCTATAATACTACACATTTGAGTCCACATGTATTTATGTGTTAATAATATATTGACTTTGTTAACATTTATCTTTTAAGTATAGAACACATTTCAAAAAAGAAAAAACACAGGTAATGACTTAATCATAAGTTTAGGATTACATGTTATAAAATATAAATATTTTAAAAACCCATACAAAATTATACTAATGTATGTATTCAAACACACATATATTCAACTATATTACATTATTAAATGTTTATATACAAAGTGACAGACTAACAGCTTGATGTAATTATAAAATATGGATTATATGTATTTTCATCAACATTTAATCAGAACATCAATATTTTAATACATTCTGTCATTTTAGCCATTCACGTTATTTATGATTTTTTCCTAGTAAAATGTATTTTATCTCCTATATTGAAGTATTTTTCTTTACAACTCAATTTTAGGTATAATTTGATAGTAATTCAGAATCTCAAGGACACTAGCAATATATGTTTGAGTTTCCTAATATTCCTTTCATTTGTCTGAGGATTCTTAGTTTCAGAAAATTTCCTGAATCAATTAAGTATGTTTTTAAATAGGAATGAAATGATAAAGTTTAACATTTACAAGTATAACAATTATATTTTTTATCATATAATGAAATCAGTGATTGATATCATTCTTGGCTCTGAGAGTAGGAATACATTTTTCAAGAGACAGTTCCTGACTTATTTGTTCAGTGATGAAAAATAATATATACCAGGATACACAGTCCACAGTAGATTCTAAATGAACTTTTCTTGAATGATGTATTGAAATAGAGTAAGAAAAATTATTAATAACAAAAATTCTCAAGTCAGTTCTAAATTCATTGCAATTACCAAAACATGCACAATAATAGTTTGCAGTATTAACTTATACAAATATTTAAATACAGATATTTTAATATATTAGCAACTTATTGGTTGTTTAGACTAAATACTTGAAATACACAAAGCGAAGAAGAAAAGCCTTATTTTGCCTTATGATTTTAGTATCTGCGGTCCATGGTCAGTTAATAATGAAACGAAAACATCATGACAGGAAATCCTGCCAAAGGAAAACAGTTTAACTCATGTTAACCAACAAATGGAGCAAGAGAGACAAGAAGAAGGAACAAAGGACAAGAATGCACCATTCCATCTCTTACACTTTATTAACCCACCTCCAATAGAGTCCACCCTTTGAGAGCACATCCTGGACTCATCAATGCATTGATCAATCTTGAGAAGTAATTTTTATTTGGTATTAGTGCACAAAAAATGCTTCACATGAAAGAGCTAGAGGATAATATGTGCACTGGTATTGTGAAAGGTGGCCAAAAAAAAGTCAAGTAACTTTTCATTTCATTGAAAAAATAAACTTACTTATGAGTTACTTGCAAATAAAGAAGTCTAGTTGTTGGGCTTAAAAAATTGAACATGTCACTATTGAATTACAATACTCGTCTTTCTCATTGACCTCATAAATTTTATATGTATAAAGATTATAGGTCCATGGATGATAATATATCCATGAATGAGTAAATATATTGTATTCAATATGTCAGAAATAGTGCATGGTTTGCTGCCAATACTTCACCAACACAACTGAGAAAATCAGATTCATTGCTCTTTGCAGAGATATTGTCATGTTAAATCTGCTTAACCTGCTTACAAATAGTTTGTTATAGTATCCTTGAAAAGTTTGTAGTTTATATGCTTTAGACGCAATGCATGAAAACATTATTTAAAGCATGCATGCACAACCTGAGGTCTACACAGGGGTAGAGTGAGGACTGTGTAAAGCAATTACTGAACTCTGTAGGGGAGCACATAGTGAAGTGCTCACTCTAAAGGCTCTGCACAAAACAGTAAGGTCAATCAAAACCTGAATGTGCCAGAAATTATAAAATATCTACTCGTCTGCTGGGTGAGCACAATGCAAAGACTACTTAAAAAAAGGTTTCAATTTATCCAGTTGAATCTGGGCCTTTGAAGACAGGCACTTCTTGTAACTAAGCAGGCATCAAAGTTTTCTTCTTTAATTATTAGACTTGGAATAGTTTTATTTTGTAAAACAATTAAATAAATTAGTAAAGACTTTTTAGAACCAAGTGTTTTTGCAATATATATATACATATACATACATATATATATGGCATATTATATTTTTTTAACATGCGACTCAAGAAAACTCCTTTTCCCTCATTGTAGCTCAAGCAAATTAAAAGGATGAGTGTACATGATTTAAAGCATAAATCAGTAAAGTTAAAACACTATCACATGTAAAGGTATACATGTTATATAGTAAATAAAAGCAAATAGTACATTTTTAGATAATAGCTTATTAACTTCTTATGCAAGCATATTTATGATTTCACTATTCACAATCTATAAGATGTAATTATCCTTCTGCATTAGATATTCAATATCCTCAAATGCCATTAATAATGCTTGTTTCTCTCATTAGTGCTAATTGGGTTTCATGGAAATTTTAAAATGGGGTACCTAGTGGGAGGTTTTAGGTCTCTGAGACCATAAATTTGAGGGGCGTTGTGGGACCTTGGTCCCTTTCTATTTTTCATTTTCTACCATGAAGAGAGAAACTGTACCTATGATGTGTTAGCCACCATTAATCAGATCTCTCATCACAAGCCCAAAAGTAAGGGAGACAATTGATTAAAAAAAATTAAGAGCTATGATACAAAACAAACTTTTTTAAAGTTGATTATCTCAACTGTTTGTTAAACAAATGCAAAGCTGAATAATACATACTCTAAGTGTTTGTTAATAGATAAATAGTTTAAAAATATGGTGTATAGGCACGATTGAAAACTGCACATTAAATATGACATCCTATCATTTGCAAAAATATAGATGCAAATGAGAAAAATTTTATAAGTGAAATAAGCCAGGCACACAAGAACAAGTACTACATGATCTCATTGACATATGTATTCTAAAATAATTAACTGCATAGACTCAGAGACTATATAGGAGTAATAAGTGTGTGAAAAGTTAGTGAGGATGGCAGACGTAGGAATGTTGGTGAGTACCGTATTACAATTAGATATGAAAAATAAGTGCTGGTGTTTTATTGCAAAGAAGGGTGACTGTAGTTAACACTATATTACATATTTCAAATGAACTAGAAGAAAGACTTTAGAAATTTCTCACTGCAAAAGTATCAATATTTGAAGAAACATAGATGTTTGAGATGATGCATGATAATTGCCCTAATTTGCTCATTACGTGGTGAAGACATACATAAAGGCATCACACTATGTTCAACAAATGTGTACAATTATTTCAAAATAAAAGTCATTTCAAAACAAAAGATCATGCAGGTGGTTACATCCTAAATTATTTCAAATAAAACCCCTTCATAACATATTTACTAAATTGTGGCTAGGAAGAGCTGCATAAACTTATTTTTAGGTACTAGGTTATAATGCAAATTGCTTCAAAAAAAAAGAAATAACTACAAAGCTTTGTAGATAAGGGTTAATGGTCTAATTATTTTATTGAAGACTCCGAGTGTTTCTGATACTAGATAAACTTTGAAAGCTTTGGCTGCAAAAAGGTCATTTAAATATTTGTTCATTTGGGCTTTCATTTATATGAGAGTTTTAAAAATAAATATATTTTAACCACATTGCTTGATAGGACTCTGAGCTATGTAAACATTCTTTGTATCTGCAACATTAAACCGATAGCTTCAATTCTTAGATGTTTTAAGGAAAATCTTCCAATTTTAATTAACAGACTATTTTAGATAATTATTTGAATAGCTTGGTTTTCCATCTTTTGTGACAATAATATATTTGTTAATAAAGCTTATTTTACCTATAGGTGTGACAGTTAATGGTAAATGTAAAATTGATTAGGGTTTTAGTATACAATCATGGCTGTTAAAACCAGTTTTGTGTCCATCTCTGAGGGTCTCTTTAGAAGATACTAACGTTTGAATAAGGAGAGGATGATGCACATTATTAAGTTCCAGGAAAACCTGCATAGAACAAAAATTAAGAACCATGAATCTTTTATTAACATATTTATTAGCATATGTTTTGATGTATAATCATTAAAATCATCATGGGGAATTGTTATATATATATGTTGCAACTTAATCTTTACTTCCTCTTTCTTTTCCTTTTCTCCATTTTTCCTACATCTCTAGATTCCCTTCCCATCTCAAATGTCTATGTATCTGTTTCTATCATCAATCTTTGATTCTGCTCTTTAAATTACTTATACTTTGTGTTTCTAATGCAAAAGAAACTTGTGATATTTAACTTGCTGTGTCTGATTTATTTCACTTAATGTTAAATTCACAAAGTGCACCTATTTTCCTAGAAATGACTCTAATTTATCCTTCTTGATGGTTGAGTAGTACTTGGTCATGTATATGTACCACATTTTCTCTATCTATCTGTTGATGGAAAAATAGACTGTTTTCATATTCATGAATTAATTATTGATAGCTGTGCTGTTATAAATATGGATATGCATGCGTTGCTGTAATATAATGCCTGTAACTCTTTTGGGATGATAAACTGAAAGGTGATAGCTGGGTCAAATAGAATATCTATTTCTTTAGGAATGTCCATAGTGGTATACACTGTGGTTGCACTAGTTTACAATCCCACTAATAACTGCGTAAGGGTTCATTTATCCCACGATATCATCAGCACTTTTTGAGTCCTTCATAAATGTCATTCTTTATGGAATAAGATGGAATCTCAGTTTTGTCTTGAATTGCATTTCTCTAATGGCCAAAGAGGCTAAACATTTTTTCAAAATATATTAGCTATTTTTACTTTTTCAGAATAGTGTCTATTCATTTCAACTACTGTGTTTTGTACTGGATTTTTACTCGAAGGGAAATTATTTTTTTTTTAGTTCTTTATATGTTGTATATATTAGTCCTTTGTCTGAAGCGTAGTTGGCAATTTGTTTTTTCAGATAGTTAAATATGCCTAGCATTATTTCTGCATTCAATATTGTGGTCCATGAATCTGCGTATCTGTTTTTGTGTCAGTATCATGCTGTTTTTTTTAACTGCAGCATTGAATCGAAAAGATATATAGATATATAGATATATAGATATATAGATATATAGATATATAGATATAATCTTCTCCTATCTTTCCTTTCTCCTTTTCCCTATCCCAGTTGTTCTTTCCTTTGGAGTAGTTTCTTTCCCATTCACTTTTGCAACATCTATTGTACATTTTGGATCTTATTTACTCTCTCAGTTTTTTACAGTAGGGAGGCAGTATGATATTTACACATGCAAGTCTGATTTATTTCACTTATAAGTATTGTCTCAAGTTGTATCCATTTGCCTAGACCTCTCACTCTAAAAAGAATGGTTGTCATCAAGAAATCAACAAATGACATATGCTGGTGGGGCTGTTGGGAAACAAGAATCCTTCTCCACTATGATGAGGGTGTGGACTGCTGCAACCACCGTGGAAATCAGTGTGGAGTTTCCTCAAAAATCTACGATTGGAGGTCCCATTCGATCCAGCAATTCCCCTTCTGGATATTTTCCCAAAAGAATTGAAAACATCATACCCCAGCAATATATATACACCCATGTTTATAGCAGTGCATTTTGTAATAGCTATATTTTGGTTTTTGATCAGATTTTCCTGTCTGTGTCTTTTAATTGGGGAGATAAAACCATTGACATGGCAAGTTATTATTTCGTGGTATTACTAAATATTGTCATTGCATTATTTTTATAGTGCTGGTTCTCTCTCTCTTTTTCCTTTTGTTTAACACATCTCTGAATGAGTTCAAGACTTCACTGGGTACATTGGTATCTTTTGCCTCTTTACCTCTATCTAAGAATCTGTGAAGTGTTTTCTATAATGCTGGTGTAGTTGTCAGTATTATTTTAGGATTTTATTTATTATTGAAAGTTTTAATTCATTATTAGTTTCAAAAGCTAAGTTTTGCAGGTTATGGGATTCTGATTTATTTGGCTATTGTCACTTTAGGCTCTTACTATATTTGTTGAATTTCTGCAATTTTGATTACAATGTGCCACAGATACATTCTTTACTGGTCATGGTTGTTTGGGATTTTATATGCCTCTTGTAGTTGAATACTGAAATCTTACTCTAAATTTGGAGAAAAAAATATGTTATGATTTAAAATAAAATAATTATTTAACTTTTGAGTCATCTTTCATTTTGCTTTATTCCTGTATTGATGCTGCATTTTTTGAGTCAACTAGAAGCTTGTTATATTTAGGGTATCAATGAGTTTATGATTTATTGCATCTACAGCATCTTCAATTTATTACTCTTCCCTCATATTGATCAAATCTGCCACCTACCCTACTTGTTGGAATTCAGTTTCATTTTGAACTTGGATATCAACTGTTTTCTGACAATTCTGACATCAGATTTTCTTTTTTCTTGTTTTAAAACTTAACAGACCTCCTAAGCATTAAGTTTTGTATTTTTTAAAGATGCTTCTCACTAACACTACAACAAGTAGTCTGCTATTTATTTTCTGTGTCTTGGATATCTTATCAATATTATAATGATTATATATATAATCATACCTGAAATGACTCTTAAGTTTGATTTTATCTCAACCCCTGTGGTACCTAAAATTTTGCTTGGATCCCTTCTTTGTACAATTTGGTTCTTATTTCCACTTTCAGTTTCTCAAACTAATGAGACAATATGATATTTACACGTGTGTGATTTATTTCGTGTAAGAGTTTGTTCTCAAGGTTCATCCATTTAGCAATAAATATCTCAGTTTTATCCTTCTTTATAGCAGAGTAGTACACCACTACGAAAAACATCTGTTTTGTTCACTCATTGGCTGATGGGCATTGGGGTTTTTTCCAAGATTTAGCTATTGCAAACTGCACCGCTGTAAACCTGGGTGCACCTATCTCACTGTGGTATGATGTCTTAAATTGTTCGTGAAAATACCAAGAAGTGAAAAAGCTGGGTCAAATGGAACCTCTCATCCTAGTTTTTTAAAATAATTTCCACACTGATTTCCACCAACTTACACTCCCACCAACAGTGGAGAAGGGTTTTTTCCCTCACATCCCTGTCAACTTTTGTTATAGGTTGATTTTTTTTGGTAATAACCATTCTTTCTGGAGTCAAATGGAATTTTAGTGTTGTTTTAATTTTCATCTAACAAATGACCAGAGATATTAAACATTTTTAAATGTATTTATTTCCCACTTGTATTTCTTCATCTGAGAAGTGTGTATTCATCACAGATGCCTGTTTTTGGATTGGGTCTTTGAATTTAAGGAATCTGATTTTTTTCATTTCTTTGTATGTTCTAGGTATTACTTGTTTGAAGAGCAACTGGTTAGAATTTTTCTCATTCTGTGGATAGTCTTTTCACTGTGATTTCTTTTGTTATGAGATTTCAGTTATTAATTCTTTGTAGGATTTCTCATGGCACTGGAGTTTTGTTCATTAAGTCTTTGCCTATACCAATGTCTTCAACAGTTCTGCCTAATTTATTATTCAGCAGATTTACTGTTTCCATTTCAATATTTAGAACTGTGATCCACTTTGATTTTAATTTAGTGCATGGTGATAGATGTTGGTCTAGTTTTAGTCTTAGGCATGTGAAAAGGCAGTTTTTCCTGCACCATTTATTAGAGAGGCTGTCTTTCTTCCAGTGAAGGTGTTTGACCCCTTTGTCAAAAACAAGGTGGCTGAGTGTGTTTGAAGTGATTTCTGCATTTTCTAATATGTTCCACTGATTCTCTGTCTGCTTTGTTGTCAGTACTTTTTCTTTTCTTTCTTTCTTTCTTTTTTTAAATCATGGTAGCACTGTACTAAAATTTCAAGCCAGAGATTGTGTTGCTCCCTGCCTTGCATGTGTTGTCCAGAATTCCTTGCTATTCTTGGTCTCTTCTGGTTCCAAATGAATTTTATGATTTTTTTTTTCTATCAGCTATGTTTCTGATCCTGTTCTTCCTTTTATATCTACTTTAGTTTATGCTCATCTCCCAGTCTTGAACTTTTATAGACCAAGGTTAATCATCTCAACAACTGAAAGGTCATATTTTAAATGCAGAATTTCAGGTGGCAGGTGTTTTGAATTCCTACAACTTCTTTACAAACTCTTTGAAGAACAGGTTGTCAGTCGAACATGACTCATGTTTGATGAAACTTCATGGATATGTGTCAGACATTTGAAAATCTGGCATTTGTTTAATATTTTTCAATATTGTGAGAGGCCTATTCTCACATGCCTCTGACATTTTTAATGAAACTGTCAAGTACAAGGCATTAATTTTTTATAACCTCTATGGAATTGACAGGTTCCAGAGGCTACAGTAGCAAATACACAATGTATTATTTACACAAAATATTAATTGCTTATACCATAAAATCAATGCTTTTCTTTTCCCAGAGTGGTCATAGTAAAATGAGCA
>RJWM01034043.1:0-20054 GCA_004363535.1 Dasyprocta punctata
AAAAAAAAAAAAAAAAAAAAAAAGACAGAAAAGAAAAATAAAAAAGCAAAAGAAAAATAAAAAGGGCTGCTCAAAGTAAGGATGGGCTCCCTCACAAAGTACCATAGCCATCCTCAGTGACAATCAAGTCCTGAGCTCCTCTGACAATGAGAACAGCCAAGTTCATATCAGGAAGCCCGCATGACAAGCTTTCTCCTGGAGATTGAACAGCACACATCTTCCCCTCTGCAACCAGGAGGTGATGCTCAAAATAAAGAACAGAGCTCCTCTAAAGTGAACTGTAGCCATTCTAACCCTGAGCTCTTTTGATGATGAGAACAGCCAAGTTCATATCAGAAAAGAAGCTCAGCAAGCTCCTCCAGGACAACCAATGGCAACAGGAGAGCCAACAGCAACAAACAACACTACTTTTCCTCTCCAGGTCTCCTTTTTTGCTGGCAGCAATCCTCAGGTGGGCCATCTACACTCAGTTCAGCTCAGCTGATGTTTAAGTTGACCACCAGTTTTTAATTCACCACAGAGACCCTGTCTTAAAAAAAAAATTAAAAGGGCTGAGGAGGTAGCTCAGTCTGAAGGCCTTGGGTTCAATCCCTAGTATGACAACAACAACAACAACAACACAACAACAACAAAAGGTTTCTAAGTTATTGTCATTTCTATTTCTGTCAGTATTTTGTCCAACCGATTCTAGACAAATTTTACCTAACTCATTGATTGGTTTTGACCCCATGAAGAATATACAGATATTCAACAGCCCATCTGTTGTTTATTGAATTTAAAATGCTTTGCTGGCTTTAAAAACTTTGTTAGACTCAGGTAGTCAATATTTACCTTAAAGTTGCATGTCTTCTATTTAAGTATAAAGTGAGCATGAATGAGTCACTTCTTTCTTCGAACATCAGTTGGCATCTGGAATGTAAAAAAGTTTACTTATAGGACAAAAATAACAAAATTAGCCTATAGCTATCTAAGATGGTTAATTTAATTTAATGAAGGAAATTATGAGTAAATATTAAAACCCTCAAGAGCATGCCGGTACTGTGTAATTAGTAATTATATGCCAACCATTGCTTTTAATTATATCACTTGGACTGAAACAGGGCAATAAATTCAGGACAACTTGGAGTTGGCTTCAAACACTTGGCACAATGCATGCAACCCATAAATGCCCACAAAGATATTTTCTTCCTTTTTGCTATGGCAGCTGAATTATCCCCCAACAAATCAATCTGTCTCTCACATTCTGCACATATTGAGCTAAATTAGAGGAAACAGGAAAAACCATCAGCCAGCCATCTCCATCAGCACATGTCCACATCCTGCAAGAGCCATGTTTCCTTTGGTGTCCATTGTTTGCCCTCCCTTCAAACAACCATCACCTTCAGCATCCCATCTGCTCCAGACAGAAGGCAGAGAGCTCCAGTCTTCTCCCACTCGAGGCTTCTACCGCAGACTGATAGCAGTGGTCTGTAGCCATATGCTGCATACTGCTAGAGAATAGATCGTTCTATTTGCATGACAAGCACTGGATCCTGGATGGCCCTCCAGGGCCACCTCCAGATAGATCACTGATGACAGATGTTTCTCAATAGTAACAAGAGACACAGGCATTGGTTCTGTTAACCCCAGGGTCAAACTGCAATCCTCCACCGTGAGGTCTTATGCAGGTACCCTCTGGGCTTCTGTGCTTTTCTTGGTAAACTATAAGCTTATAAATATGCCTAGCGGAGTTGTATATAAAGGCAGATGACATTGCAAGCTTGACCAAAGAACACTTCTTTAACCAAGTGCAGTGACACATACCTGTAATCCCAGCTACTTTGAAGGCTGAGGCAGAAGGCTCTCAAATTCAAGCCCAGACTGGGCAATTTACTAAGACCCTGTCTCAAAATAAAGAGAGCTGTGATTACAGTTCAGTGGCAGAGTGCCCCCGGTCCTCAACAGGTAGATATTCTCTCTTTGATTCATTTTTCTTGTTTTTAAACAGAAATATTTAGTGTCTCCACAGAGGCCCCTTACAGCAATTAAAGAATAACAAGTGACTATGTGACCTGTTAGCAGTCATTATTATCATTTTTTTCGGAATGATTGAGATGAGTTAATTAAAAAAGATTGAAGAAATATCCAGCACACAGAAAGCATTTAAAATGACGGCAGTTATTATTTTATTGTTATGGCTTTAGTGCTTTCATTCTGCTTTCATTTGAACCTACTAGAAATTTATTTGTCCCTTGACTACTGGGTGGAATTATAGCTGCATAACTGTTGTTATTCTGGATGAAGTATATGAATAACCAATTTTTAAAAAATTGCTGTACTGGGGATTGAACCCAGGGCCTTTGCACTGAGGTACATCATCTCCAACCCTTTTAATTTTTATTTGTGGCAGACTCTTAATAAGTTACTAAGTTGCCCAGGCTGGGTTTGAATTTGTTAACCTTTTGCCTCAGCCTGTCCCAGAGTACTCAAATTACAGGCGTGTACCACAAATTGAATTATGAACAACTGTTGAACTAAGTACAACAATGCTACTCATGTTGGACTTCTTTTATCTTCATTGAATCAGATTTTCACACAACAAGCGGTGACATTTCTAATTATTTTTGTGATCCCCACTTTGACTGAAGTCTTATGGCAATGGAAAGTGTACAAAATGACAGGGTAAAGCTCCAGTATGACAGAGGTAGCTTCTTCCTGGGGTGAAGCTGATGGCACAGATGTTGGGGCTTATTTACTCTGTGTGTGTGTGTGTGTGTGTGTGTGTGTGTGTGTGTGACAAATCACTACAGAATGTTGCCCCAGAGATCAGAAAAAAAAAGCATAAAAGACTGCTGGTCAGGGAGTTCGGTTACAGTTGTTTGTGACTGAAGATTTCATGCAACGTATCAAACAAAGCAACATGCCTCTTTCTCTACAAGCTGAAGAGCATTTGGAGGGAAAGAAAACACACGTGAATCTTTTAGATGGTTTCCTACTTTTAAAAAGATACATAAAACTACAGGTCTAGTGAAATTTACAGGAATAAGCTTTTAGTTTATTCCCTTTGATGCTTTAGAAGATTTGCAATTGATATAATCTTTAAATAACCAAAAATTAAATTTGAAATTATCACAATCTAATGACTCTTCAAATTAAAGAGGATTATTTTAGGAAAACCAACACAGAAATATCTCCTCAGATGATCTGGGCAATATATTCTTTTTTTCTACATTTTGTAGATAATGCATATAAAATAGATTTTGGGGTCAAGAAAGGAGCAATTAAGGGACAAAAATGACCCTATCGAGTCATATAAGTATAAAAACCCCATATTCTCTTTTCTTATTATTGCTGGTTTTGCTATATATAATCTCAAAAATGCCACTCTTAAACATATTTTCTATATGTCTTTCTTACAGTATCTTTTCCATTCAGAAATATATGTCATATTTCTGTGTGCTCTTTTCTTTGCATAATAACCATTGACTTTTTTTTATATCATTGATGAGATGTGGTAATTTTCCTACCAGATCCTTTACTAAGCAAGACATCCTCTACTAAGAGTCTTTCCTTTCCAGTCTCCTAATTGACCTTCAGGTGTCTGTGCTGATTGTGGTAGAGAGGAGCTGTGAGGCAGAGTAAAAGCTGTTCAGCATCAGAATCCACCTTTGTCACTGTAACTTGATTAGACTACCAGATTTGCTGCCTACCCATCTCTGTGTGCGCCAGTTTCAGACACTGAGTAATTAAGTAGCTGATGAACAGAGCCCTTAAAATGTTTCTTCACAATGCAATTCACCTTTGGGTATGAGAAATACAATATTGATACAGTACAATGCAAACATAATACTGATAAAAATAAGAACCCATGACGATACTTTAGAAACTGAGAAAAACACAGATTTTAGATTTAAGTAGAGCAAAATTCATATCATTCTATCTTTTCTTCCTGCAAGTTATTTGCATTCTAGACTTTGCTTTCTTGCCTATAAACTGAATTCCTCATAAAAATATGAAAATAAAGTGATGATGAATGTCAAGTGACTCTTTGTTCCCTTCGTATCAGAACTAAAACTAATAGAGAGCAGCAGTAAGCTGATTTCCTTTCTAACACATTCATCTTTCCTCATAAGACCCATTCTTTCAAGTTATAAGATATGGCTCACCCTCAATTAAGTTGGGAGTCAGCAACAGTCACACTGGCTTGGGATTTATCATGGTTCAAAAGCCAAAACGTAACTGATGAGTGGAGCGCAGAGGATAGATGAGTTATATGAAAAACAAGAGAAAAGAACTTAACAATCAAGCTAAACGCTGTCATTTAGTTTAACTTTATGGTTCATAAACTGCTCCCATTTAAATCTTTCCACAATGGCAGCAGGTGGACCAGAGTCCTCCAAGCCGTGAAGACAAGTTTCCAGGCAAATGCATGCCTGCGGAGAAAGTATTTAAAAGTCTATTTCATGCATCTGCTGAATCTGAGTCTGACTGAATCATGCTTAACTATCCATGTGCTTATTATATTTCAAATCATTGTCAAAACAAACTCAAGAGCTGAGATTTCCACACAGAACATAAAAAGCAATAGCATTACAAAAGTGGCAACAAATTAGAAAATATAATAAAAAATTATCATATTCTCAATAGCAAGAACCATATGGTATCTAGGAATAAATTCAACAAAAGGCTTGTAAGAATTCCATAGAAAAGATTGAAGCATTATAGAAGAAAGTGAAAGAAAATCAGTTAATGAACTGTTACATGCTTGTTCCTAAGAAGACTCTGTAATTAATTATCATTTTTCCCAAATTAATCAGTAAATTCAACATAAATTTATTTTTACTCTCCTTTTAGAATTTTTTGTGAAATTGAAAAGTTGATTGCTAATTTCACATAGAAGAATGAAGTGCCAAAATGGTTAAGATATTTTAGAGAAGAGAAGTTGAGTGAATTTAGGGAGGTAATGTATATGTGAGGTGCGTGATGCATGCTTATCCCCAAACTTACTGAGGTTTATAATTAGGTATGTACAGATTTTTATGTTAATTGTATTGCAACAAGGCACTTTCTTCAGTAAAGAAGGGACAAGTTGAGAGAGTTTCGAATAAAACTAACTGTAAAGTTGTAACAATTGGCTATGTAGACAAAGAAGGGAATCAATGAATAGACACTCAGAATGCAGAAGACCATGCTGTATGAAAATAGATACATCATTATGGGTCAGTGGGGAAAAAGGGATAGTTGCTAATGACTCTGGAAGTATTTCTTAACCATATAGAAAAATAGGTTAGATTGCTTTGACAGACACAAAAATACATTTACATTTATAAAACAAGGTAAAACTGTATTAAAGTCTTAACTATTCTAAGAGAAAATATTTGAGAAAATGATTGGAAGTTTATAACTGACTATACTTACTGTTCAGAATTTATAAAAATTCAGCATGGAAATCATACACAAAACATCACTCAACACAAGATGTAAACAGAGTAGAATGAGCAGAAGGGAAACTCGACTATATTCTGTATGTGATAACCTTGCTACCCATCAGCTAAATGCAAATTTAAATGGGCGCAATCAGACATCCATTATACCAACAATGATTTAAAAGGTAAATAAAGTCAAATTTTGGCAAGTATATGGACAAATGAAAACTTTCACATAAATAGGTACAGCCATTTTGGAGCAAAATTTGAGTTTATAAGGTTAGACTTAAAAACTTCAAACCATAAAACCAAAAATTCTTATGAGTACATTATGGAGAAAGTTTCCAACATGCATTCAAGTAGACACATGCAATGACGTTTAAGGAAACATTAGTTTTTTTCATGAAGTACTGGAAATTGTATATCACAGGAAGAATGGATATTTTACATTGTGGTTCATTCAAGGTATGACATACCATACCAAAATAAGTGAAGTATGAATACTAACATGGGTAAATTTAAAAAAAACATGACATTGAGTAAAACCCTCAAATTTTAGAAGAATTCTCTTACCCAACAATAGAAGTCATAAAAATTATGTACTCTTGATAGGTACATACATTTTTCAGAATAATGCAAAATCCTTCATGTTGAAGATAAATTCAAATTTTAGAATCATGACAAGCCCCAGTGCAGAAAAAAAGAAAAATACAGAGAATCATTGAAATACAATATTAAAGTTTGGCAGCTTCTTGAAATATGCATGAGGCAACTATGGCAAAAGATTTGTAAAATATCAAATTATAGTCATGTTTGTGGTTTATAGTTCATTTTGAATTTTGAATATTATATTTTTCAATTTTAGAATTTCTTAGTTTTTCACTCTCTCAAAATTATTTTCCATCTCTTTATCCTTATAATTGTCTACAGACTGTTTTACAGTACTTACCCAATATTTTTATTATTTGCCAAATAATTTCAATACTTAATGTTAATGTGTTTATGGTAATTTTTTCTTTTTATCTTGATTATGAATTACACCATCCTGCATATACACAAGTGTAATGATTTTTTTTGTTTGTTTGTTTGTTTTTTTTTTGCGGCACCAGGGATTGAACTCACAACCTCACACCTGCCAGGCAGGCGCTTAAGCCACTGAGCCAAACTCCCGGCCCTCACAAGTGTAATGATTTTTAATGTGTACTGCACATTTTGGATGATACATTGTATAAATTTTGGGTTCCGCTACATGATATGGAGTGTTGAGTTTTGTTCTAGCAGATAATTAGGTTCTGACACATTATTAATTAAAAGCACTCATAGTTTCTTGGTGAAGTGAAATTAAGAGTGCCCCCCCAAAAAAAGGACCCAAAAAAGAAATGCTGGCAGGACCCAAGATCCTGGAAGCAGGAGTTCCCAGTGACTTAAACTCAAATACTTGGGTAAAAACAAATAAGGATAGTGTGAATTATAAGTTTTAGAATGAGACAAGTATCTGTGAGGCTATGTTGATCTAAATAAATAATTGAATTTAAATAATTACAATGGGGAAAAGAAAAAGCTCCCCCTTGCATAAAAATGCTAATTAATAAATGTCAAAAGCATGAAGGAAATATAGAATTACCACTATGCAAATATCATAATACCAATTACTAAAGGCAAGATCCATCAATGAATAATAAAATTAGTGTTTTATTATCAAAATACTTTTCCCCTAATAGTCATTAATTATAAAAAGAAAAATAATAACAACAATGAAGAAATTCTGTAGATATCACCTTAACCAGGTGACCCAGACTGAGAACATCAGTAATGAGGCATACTGACATCATGGATTACCTGATTGGATGTTCTAAGAAGAGCACAGAAGGGAGGTTATGCCACTTGCATTAAATGCATAATCTCAGTTTACTGATGAAAAATCAACAGACAAACTGACACTGAAGTGTGGGAGACAACTTGAGCGGGTCCCCTTGAATGCAGAACAATTGCTGCAACTTGGATTATATTGAGACTTATTTCCTTATGTTGATATATACAGAGCTGACTATTGTATTTCCTTCTCTCTTCAATTGGCTCTAAGCATTGCAAATAAGGCTAGCCGAGGTACTGGTATGTAATCTCTAAAGCCATCTGACAGTGTCCTGTTTCCTCCCATAGTGATCTCTTAAAACATACAGGCACAGCGGGATAGCAGAGCCAATGAGCACCAGGAATGTCGACAGGATATGAGCCTCGAGAAAGAGGCTGTGAGTCCCCAGGGCATAAAAGTTTACATATCAGAAGCAGGTAGTGGTATGTAGTCTTTAAAGCCATCAGACAGTGTCCTGTTTCCTCCCATAGTGACCTTTGTAGAATATATAACACACAGTGGGATGGCAGAGCCAGTGAGCTCCAGGAATGTCGACTGGGGATGAGCCTCAAGAAAGAGGCTATAAGTTCCCAGGGCATAAAGTTTGCATATCAGAAACTGAAGAATCAGCCTCCTAAAACAATTCACTTGCTATCTTGATTGAGTTGTGCAAATTGATCCCCCTGTATATCTTTATCTGCATTTTGAAGAGATACCTTTCTCACTACCTTGCTAGCCAGCTCAAGTTATTCACGTAGTTCCCACCATCCTCACTGTCACTCATCCTTAAGCCACCTCCTTGCTTCACTAGTTAACAAATTCTGGGAGAGGCCTAGGATAAAGGCCTTTGTCCGCATGTCCTCACGAAGGCTGGACTTAGGACCCCTTGGCTGCCCTTAACCTTGAATATGTCTCAGAATCTTTACTCTGGCTGTGGGTTGCATTGGCGGTGGTAGATGGAATTAACTTGCCAGAATTCCAATAACATCTCAGTGGATTTATAAATATAACTTCTTGGATTGTGAGGAAGAGTAGAGAAAGGATTACAGTACTTGGATTACCGTACATGATATTTGGGGCTACAATACTGAAGAACATCTCGTAAAATAACTGACCAGTGCTTAGCAAAACAATTGAGATCATAAAGCAAGGGTCCCCAACTCCTGGGCCACTGACTGGTAGCTCTCTGTGGCCCATTAGAAACTGGACCACATAGCAGGAAATGAGCAAAAGGACAAGAAAGCTAAGCTTCATCTGTAATTACTGCTCCTCATTGCTCATATTACTACCTGAGCTCTACCTTCTGTCAGATCAGGATCCATGTTAGATTCCCACAGGAGCACCAAACTCACTATGCGAACAGTGCAGTTGAGGGATCTGTGATATGCAATTCATTATCAGAGTTTAAAGTAATTGTTATAAAGTACACAATGTAATAATAATAGTAATAGAAGTCAAGTGCACAATGTAATAGTAATAGAAATCAAATGCAGAAAAAGTAACCCATTTGTATTATCCTGAAGTTCCCCCTCCCTTGTCTATGGAAATTTTTTCTCCCATAAAACTGGACCCTGGTGCTGAAAAGATTAGGGACTGCTATAACAACAGACAAGGGAAGAATGAGAATTGGAGAAAGTTGTTACCAGTTGGAGGAGATTAAAGCAATACGATATTAAGCATCATTGGATCCTGGACTGGATTCTGGAAAAGAAAAATGGAAAAATTGGTGAGGGTTGAAAAACGTCTGGTTTGAAGTATTGTATAGTTAATAGTATTTTACCAATGTCAATTTTCTGGTTTGATAATTGTGTTATTATGTGAAATGCTACCATTTGGGGAACATGGGTAAGGTGTGTATGATAACTCTCAATACAATGATTACAACTTTTCTATAGGCCTAGAATTATTTTTTTTTAAAAAGGTAAATAAATACTAGCATACCATCTTTTTAATATGAGATCTTGTAAAAAGCTTTGTCTGCATGAGTCTATTCCAATTTTTTCCTTAAAGTTTCGGTTCTTCATTAGCCCTAGGATTAATTAGTAAAAGTATTTTCTAATAAGTACTTATAATGTGGTGTTAAATAGTAAACTTATGCCTAGTGTGTGACTTTTTTGTGTTTTCAGTGAAAAGTGCTTACTAAACCCCCTCTAAATTTTTAAGAGTAAAAAATCCCAATTCTGTCTTTCTGGCATTAGGCTGCTGGTGCTCATAGTTGGATTACAGAAATTCTTTCCTCATACACACTGTTTAAAAATAACAGAGGGTCTAGAAGAAACTTACATGGAGATATTGAGATTCTTCATTTTTGGTCCCTTATTTCTGATATTTCTTGCTTCAATATATTAGTGGTCTCACTGAATTCTGACCTGACTTCAGTCTATTATGATGGCTGCTTGAGTTTTCCACATGTTCCATGCGACCTGCTGGGGACAGCCAACTATCCGTAAATGTTCTCTAGGTTTTCCCCATATTTCACTGCCTTCTCCTGCTTTGAAGACATTGTATTCTCATATTTCTCCCGAATTTAAAATGGCCATGGAAAGCAGAGTGGTTTCCCATAAACTATTCTACAATTACCAAGATATAGCACATAATGACTTTTTAGTGCTTAACTTCATAGTTTGAAATACTGAAAATAGTTATTATTGTAATATCTTATGTTGTAAATGTTTTCCCACATCATTTTAGACATCCCAGGACCAGAACTAAGGTAACCTTACTGTTTTCTTTGTTTTTTCCATCTGCCACCAGCACTTTTACAGTATTGGCAAAAATTGTTGGTCCCTACTTTTAATTACCTTCCAGGGTTTCATCTGGTCTTAATTGAGTAATGATTTATCCAGTTCTTTTTTTCAGTCCTCAAATCAAATATTTATTGAGTGGAAGGATAAATGGAGGAAGGACTTCTGTCAAAGTAAACTGGACACAAGATACTCAGGCTGTCAAATTTGGGGTTCACTTAAAATTGCTAGTGTGTTTTAGAAACTTCTGTCATTGTTCAGTTAGCATGATGGTTACTGTAAACCCTTCACTTTCTGCTTGTCTTTATGGTTCACTCATTCTCTGATTAACTCAGGTGTTTAATACGATGTTGCTTCTTCCCTTGGAAGGATCTCATGCAACCCTTGTCTAAAGAACACTGTTTCATTTCTCTCTATGATTTTACTCTGCTTTATCTTTAAAAATATTAGTCATCATTACTTAATATTTATTACATGAGATTGTTATATTACATTATGTCATCCTATATTATTTACATTCTGTTCCCTAGAGAACAACCAAACCTAAGAGCAGGAACTTAATTTTCCCCCTTCTCTTATATTTCCAACACTCAGTAAAAGCTCAATAGTATGTTGAGTGAATAAATGGATTCTCACAAAAATATTGCAGAGTTTCTTTTTCATTGAACACATGGAAAGACTGATGATCACAAAAATAAAGTCACAGAAGAAGTTGCAGATATGAATTCAAATACGAAAACAAAGACAGGTGTGTAGGTTGCTGCTTCCAGAAAGAGGAAAAGTGAATATGAAGAATGCTCAGCTGGCTGTGAGAAGGGTGAAGGGTGGGCAGGCTACTTTGCTAGATGCTTCTTCAGCACATCTGATTCACTCCTTTTTGAAGTTGGCCTGACTGGTTTTTTGTTTCTAATTATGTGCTATGTTAACTGTATCCCTATGACGAGCAGAACTGGAAAATAGAGCAACGTTAATCCTTTTGTTTGGGGTCATCCCTCCTTTCTGAATTTGTTTGTGGAGCTTCTAGATTCAAGAATGGAATATTTAATGAAGCTACCCAAAAAAGAAAATCCCTAAGAAGTCCCTCATATCAGATAGACACAGATCAACACCTATGTACTCATTTTTATTACATAGCATTCCTCAAATAAGAATGATTTGTTCAGGGAAGATAATTATCTAAATAATCTCTTTCTCTGTTTGTACCCAGTAGGAAGATCAGAATTGGAAAGACAACTGGACAGTTCAATATAACTGGAAAGCAAGGATATTAAGATGTAGTGTGTTTCACATATTCACTAAGTAAACTAGTGACAGAAAAAATTCTCTTTCGAAGGTATTTGAAGAAATTACTCAAGAAATATACTCTATGAAGACACTTTTCAAAAGTCAGTTTATAAACGCATCATCAAAATTTATGTATTGGCTCTAGAGTTGAACATTTTAAATTCTGCATTTAATGAGGATGTGTGCAATGCAATTTTATTTCAATTTGTTACTGTTTAAGGTACTGAGAAAGATAAATTTGGTAAGATGAAATGGGTCAGTGCTGGGCTGCAGTTTAACTCACTGATATCTTGCTCAGTTAGAAGAGTTCTTACTGCTTTAACCAACTTTGAAATTCAAATTGTATTAGTTTGTATTATAAGAAATGTGTTCTTGCTTTTGAGAGCAAATGTTTGAAATCTAGTCTTACATACAATCCAGATGTCATGTTCATTTTGCAAAATCCCTACTTTAGGAATGAATAGTAAAAATGCAAAAATAGAAAAGGGCTGCATGGTCTACTTCTCCTTCAGGTGACAGAAGCAGTGTGGCCCTCCCCAGCTTTACCTGGAACAGTGGACGAATTTATGTCAGAGGGGCCAAGTGGGACTGTGCAAAGTCGTTCCCCCTTTTACAGATAGCTGCTGCTTTTCATGCCTGGCTGAGTGATGATGGCATGCTAAAATTTGGACTGTATTGCTAAATTTAGAGAAGCCAGAAATTCAAATTTTCATTGAAGCTTCCTGATTTTCCAATGCCAGCAATTAATTAAAAATCTTAAACATACAGGTCACAAAACACAATAGCCTAAGCACTAAATAAAATTCAACAAATTTCAACATTGATACTGATATGTTTACCCAGGTGGTGAACAGTCCCCCACACCAAGGAGGCCTGAGGAGGAGTTTGCTCCCCAGCCAGGAAATCTTCTAATCTATTTGTAAAAGAAAGGTTGTCTGGGGCTGGGGGTTTAACTCAGTGGCACAAGTGCCTGCCTGGCAAGCACAAGGTCATGAGTTTGATCCCTGGTACCAAGAAAAAAAAAGTAAGACATGTTGTCTCAGCGTTGCTGTTGCTTTTAAGATATTTCCTGCCTGCTCTTTTCATGCTGTCTTCACTTGTTCACCAAGAACCACCTCCCAGTGCTCCTAGATACTAAGTGCCTAGAGGAGGTTGCTTACTTCCTGGAGCACTGGTGCAGGAAACTGGGAAGCAGGTCATCTACACCTTTGTACTCTCTCCAGTCACACTCCACATTGTCACCACCCAAAGCTTCATGGAATCCAAGTGTCCTGGAGATGAGGAACTAACTAAACATATTTTGAATTAAAAAAATTGATCGTTTTATAAACTATATATTCATGTAAATACCTTCATAGTATAAACATCAAACACAGTGAGAAAGTTAAACTTTACTCCATGGAATCGTCTTCTTGTCCTACATGTTCTATTCTTTGATTTCTATCTGAGTAAGTCTCATTTGTTCTTCATAATCGCCATGTATCTCACCTGCTTCTGCTCATGTCTCAGCAGCAAAGGCAGGTGATCACTGTAGATTGCCCTGATTTTGCATTGTTCTGACTAGGTACCTTCCAATGCCACTGTGAGGAGAGGAAGGATTGAGAATGAAGTGGGTACTGGGTAGTGAGCAGGTGTGTGCATGTGTGGATTCCTTCAGCGGAAGTTTCCCATGGGCTGAAGCAACAGAATTTCAAGTTAGCAAAGCTCTGGGTCAGTGTTGCAATCCAGTTCAAGTTCCTTTGAAGAGTGGTGTCTCCTCCTGCTTTGGGGTCATCCAAAATGTAAGTATTAAATTAAAAAGCATACACGGAGCTAAGGATAAGTAGTACTTCTCAGGGGCAGTATTAGGCAACCCACGTTAAGGAAGAGAAATGTGTTCCTAATTGGGATAAAATCTGCCCATCTGGCCTCTCCTGCAGTGGAGACCAGATTGCACCACTCAGAGAAATGTCTGTTCATCTCTGTTCTTCTGCCAGCTCGGTTCCCTCCAGGTTCATTAGGGGATAAGACATGGGATTTATTAAAAGCCACCTACTCCTTAATGTCTATCATTTTGGGGTCAAAGTCCCAAATGTGTCTTTGAAATTATTTTATTGCATTTTCCAACTAGGTCAAATTCTTGGGAATGGTTTTCTGTAATCTTTGTACATAGACGAATTTCATTTCTAAGTAACCCATAAGAACTGAAGATAGGGGGAGTAGGTGGTTTGTGAATTAGGTTATTCTAAAAAGCTGAGCATTAATTCCTTATGAATAGGAAAAGAATCAAAATCTTGAGAGGGAAGTCCTAACATTTTTATCTACTTTTCTGCTTTTTTTTCCCAATTAATGTTAGAGTCCAAATTTTTTAGACTTAAAAAAGAAATAATTTGTGGGATATTGGTGTACTTTTAAAATTGAGATTAAAATGTTATATCTTTCATGGGTAGATTTTGTAGCAATAATGAAAATATAAAATATCATGTACATTCACAGATGGGTTAGGCTCTTTATAGTCAACAGAATTAGTACTAAGTTTTTATTTTTTAATCTTGGATTTTATGTAATTATAGAAGTATTCCTAGTGAGGAAAGGACAGTTTTGTATTTTACATCTGTAAGTCCTTTTTCATTTTTTATTTTTGAGATACAGTATCTTCTCACTAAATTCCTAAGGTGCCTATATGGGGTTCAAAATTGTGATCTTCCTGCCTCAGACTCTCTGTGTGCTGGGATTACAGGCTTGTGCCACCATCCTCAGGTTAAAGACACAATTATTCTTTCGTCTCCTGAGATAATTTTTCATCATTCCTTTGGTCCATGACAGGAAACATGGCAGTGAGAGCATCTGAGTTTTATACATTTATCCAGTATCCACCAATTCTGAGATTCTTGGAAGACTCTGATCTGATTTAAGTCAAATATCCAGCCTTGACCAGTCAAGAGTAGTAGGATCACATGGATACATTGGTTTTTATATTTTACATACTGCAGAGTTAGGAGCAACATAGAAGTGGAGTTTCAAGGAAAACCCATGAAGGTACAGGGAAGGTGAAATGGTAAGTGACCTCTGTGCTTGGAAAGCCAGGAAAGTATTTTTCTTGAATGTTGATTTAGGGGGAAAATACAGTGTGGATACTGTGTTATGGTTGTTTACTAAAATGTTCTCCAAAAGCTCATTGCATGGAAGGTATGATTGCCAGCTGATAGGCTTTTGAAGTGATGAGATCATGAAAATTCTAACTTCATTAGCAGATTAATCCATTGATGATATTGTAATTTGATGGCATGATTGGGATGTGGTGGAAATAGGAGGTGGGACCTAGTTAAAGGAAGTAGACCAAGGTGTACGACTTTAGGGACTACAGTATCTTATCCCTGATTTCTTCCTTTCTCTGTCTCTTTCTCTTTCTGCTTTCCAGCTGATATGAAACAAGCAGTTTTGCTTCACCACACTGTCACAAAGATATTCTACCACACCTCAAGCACACAGTAAACTTTCAGAACTGCAACCAAAAATGAATCTATCCTTCTTTGAGTTATTTTTCTCAGGTATTTTGTCACAGTAATGGAAAGTTGAATAATACACTGAGGAAAGTAGATCATGTTACTGTTATGGTCCAAGATTAAAGAGTTAAGCAAATATAACCAATGTCCAGTTCCTAGATCCCTTGATGCTGTATCATTCTGCACAGTGAAGAAGTATGAATTTAGACAGAAAGTTGGCTCTGGAATGATACCTTATTTAGATAGGTTTAGGGGCTAGAATATTCCAATGCAAAAATGTTTCATCAATTATATGCAATAATTAAGAAAATGAATACTGAATGATAAGCATTAAGCGTAATGCACAAAGCTTCAAGATATTTTGCATATTCTTTCAGTCAGAATAATCAACTTTTAAGAGAATTTGATCTTTCTATTGTCATTTTCATTCTAAATAGCATCTTGCAGAAGCACTCAAGTGCAACACATTATAAAAAGAGTCTCATAAACTGTAACATAGCATTCCAGTTTCAATTGATATAACGTTTCTGCCAGCCCTAAAGACTCACCTGAGTTCTTATATTCACATTGAATTTCTGAAGTTAAGTGGAGCTCCTAAAAGCTACACTTTTTGGAAGTCCATAACCATTCTCTTTCCTGTTACATTTCCTAATATAATGTCACTGTAACAATCCTAATGTCTTTGAAATTGTCAAGAATAAAAGAGATGAAGGAAAGACTATTGAGAGTGCATTTTCTCTCATCTAACATACAATTCACTAATTTGGGTGAATTTTCTCTCTAATAAGTATCATGACCCAGCTTTGGAGGAATATATACTTGGTTTAAATTGTGAAAGAGCAATTTGCTGTCTGTCCTTGAGCAAATAGCTCTCACTCTTTGATCACGAAATGTCTCCACATCCTTACAGATGTCAGCATTTTCATCTTCTCTATACCTTTTCACTACCTCCCCTTCATGTCAGCTGTTCCCTGACATTTCCTGTAGGCTGCCTCCAGACGGGTCAGTTTTCTTTTATCATATTCTGACTGCCTTGGATGTTGCCTCTACACTCACCATCCTCACGCTCATGCTCTTGTTCCCCACTAGAATCATTTCCAGACATTGTATATTCCTTTTCTTATGAAAAAATAAATTAAAAACAACTCTGTTTCTTTGAGCCTCACACATTCATTTGCATATCTTTCTTCTCCCATGTATCAACTCTTGTTCACAGCCCATATTCATTTAAACACGTAGTGCTTTTTTAATCCAAATTCTTGCCAGCATCTCAGATGACTTCCATACCACAAGGGACTTTCATGTGTTAACCTCTCTGTTCCTAGACTGCCTCATTTTCAATGATGTATTTACAGCTGTACTCTATCCATGCACTTTCAAGTCTTGTCTTGTCCTATGACATCGCTAGAAATAAACCACCTCTGAAATTTTGAATTAAATACTCATAATTATATCTCCTTATCATTTCAGTTAACCTATTGAATACTAGTAAAGCAGCAACTTTTCAACTTAATTACAATTCTAATTCATTAACTCAATAACTCTACATCCGTTAGCCTTCCTTTTGTTACCATTTTTTGCCTAGATTTCAATCTGTATCTTGGTACTATGGTCACTGTCTTGTAAATATCATCACCTTGGTTGTCTCCCTCTGCTTTTTCTCCCCACTTATGTGTAAGACTCGAACCTCAAATGAATTCAATAATACACATTCCTATATTCTGTATCCAAGCAACAGATGGTTGCCTAATAAAATCCTCCAATCATGTTGGTGTTACTCTGACCTTGTATTCCTTACTCTCAACTAGGATCTCATTTCTGCTGGCCTGCATTTCTAAGTATGCAACTTCTCCCTGCTTTTCCAAACATACAATATTTCTCCCCAATACTAACCAATACGTCAGTGTACTCTCCTTCAACAAGAAGGTAAAAGCTATCAGATGGCATTTCTCTTGTCTTACAGTTCCCTTTCTCTTCTTATACCTTCTGATATTATAATGCAGAAAATCCCCCCTCTCCCATAAGGTCAATCCTTCCTAGGAGTACTGGATGTTGTATCATGGATTCCTTCCTCAAGCAGTCTTCTCTAGTTTGGATCTCAGTTTCCTGCTGTGAACTTGGGCCTTTCTTAAAGACTCAAGTGTATCCTGTTATGATATGATATTCTCCCCTGCCCCATATTCCTCCCTACTCACCATTGTACCACTTTGCTTTCCCTACAGCTAAACTTAACCTTACTATACAGCTTCCACTATAACATAATATGCATACAGCTTGTTAAAATACATTTATGTGTTTCTTCCAATCATCATATCACAGGAGAGAAACACGACAGGTTTTACTTTGTGAAAAAGGTAAGAGGCATCTCAGAGAGAGGGTATAATATTTGCAGGAATAAGGCTTGTGTGAAAGAGCTGTTGATACATACTTTTTCCATTTCCTCTGGTTTCGGACATGCTTCCATTCCTATTTTTGCACTGTTGAAAGCCAAGAGCAACTTTGAGTCTAGTGCTCATTGCTTGATCTGTAAGCATCCGACTCTAGCCTCAGCTTTTTCCACCTGTTAGACTTCCTATCCAAACTTATGCTACTCTGAGATCGTCATTCTCTTTGCAAACACTTATCTTTTTTTTTGAAGGCTTTCATCTACCAGGAATTGAGCAAACCTTGACTGATTTTAGTTTTCCTTTCCAGCATCTCTTAACTTAATCTTTTCCTTTCCATTCTCCCCAGTGATCTCCATTCTGTCACACAGAATGTCCATTTCTCTTTCCCAGTGTTTACTTGGTTAGGACCAATAGGGACACCCTGGTCTTCATTATTCTCATTTTTCGAACAACGTCCCATTACTGCCTCCTGTGCTGCCCAGTCGCTGACAGATCCTCCTAATGCACCTGTCTGACTTCAATATCTACAATATCTTCAATGTTCAACTGTGTTTAATGTTCACCTTCCTAAAGCATGATCTGTACATGTCACTCCTCTATGCCTCCCAAACTCTTTTTTTGCCACACACTCAAAAACATTTAGCTGTTTTTTACTATTTTTTTTCCTGAAAAAAATATGTGGGCAAACACTTGAATTATATGTAATGTAACTGTTATTTGCCAACATATTGCTCCTTAAACTTTTAACAAATTATTCTAGCCACATTTCACTATCCGTGGTTACCTAGGAACATCACACATATCCTATTCCTGCACATATCATACCCTCTCTCTGAGATACCTCTTAACTTTTTTACAGAGTAAAACCTATTGTGTTTCTCTCCTGAAATACATAAATGTATTTCAACAAGCTGTATGCATGTTTATGTAATAGTGGAAGGTGGGTGATAAGGCTAAATAACTGATAGAAAAATCAAGTTGAAGTGAGTGAACAATTAAAAATAACTTAAATATTTATTTGCATTACATAGAGAAGGGAAACTACTTACAATCTTTGAATGTATGGTTAAGTCATTACTTAGAGCATGGCCCTGTGGTTTTAGTTCCTCAACTTTCCTTCTATTCAACTGATTTTTATGATTTATGATTTCTAATTCTATTACTGTTTTCGTTGGGTCACAATATTTGTACACTATTATGGAGTACAGTTTCATAGTTCATATATGTGTAATAATCAAATCAGGGCTATAGGAATTTTTGTCCAATTTTAATTTTCAAAAATAAATATCTGCATATGTATTTTTACAATAAAACTAAATTTAGAAAAGTTTTTGCTTTCTTATGGTTATTTTCTCTAAACTTTGAGAATGGTCTTATCCCCAAAACTCTTTTCACAATTTTTTGCCTTGCTCATTATTTCCAAGGAGTTCATATTTTAGTTAGAAATGTCTTTCTTTTTGCTCTCCTAATTCATGGATTATGTGATACGTTATTAATGCACATAGTGATTATAATAAGTATAACTGTTGTTTATTTAGGAGCAAACACAATTGTCTCTTGACATGTGTATAAATCAGCTGGTAAGACCTGAATATGAATCCATCAATGGTTTCATACACTCATACAAACCCTTTGATCATTATGATTCTTTTCCTTTTAAAAGGCAGCAGATATCTTTATACAAAAAATGTAGAGAATGGAAATTAGAATCAGGAGAAATACAGGATTTGTAAATCATTATAGCAAACAAATCACTTATTTTTTGTATTAACTTTTCATTAACTGAGACACAACATCTGACACCCACAATTTAAAGGAGAATTCAGGACACAGCCAGCAGGCTCCAATGCAGAAATATCATGGTGCCATGCTCATGGCAAAGCAAAACGGCTCAGTTTGTGGGTGCTGGATAAGCAGAGGACATGAACAGTGCCAGAGAAGAAGGAAAAATGAACCAGACCCAGAAACTACCCCCAGGCCATATACCCATGACTCACCCACCATACCTGGTAGTATGCTCCATCAATTTGTGGGGCAGATCCAAAAACTGGTAAGCTTGAAACTTCATCCTAATCATCACATTTTCAGGAGTAAAATTTAATTTGAATTAAAATGTTAACTCTGAAGGTCAAATAACTAATTAGTATATTTTTTTTAAAAAGTGGGTAATGAAAATGATCACCAAAATACATTAAATATATTAGTACTTGTTTGGGTTATGTATGCAAATGTGTATTTGAAGTTTAACCAAGTTTGAACACTCATTAAAACCAGTAATATCTCAGATTTTGTTAGTACAAGAAGAGTACATGTGACAATGTTGTTTTATGTATAATGTGCACTTAAACAGATGTTGCTTATTTATACCATTAGTTAAATTTTTACCATATGATATAGCAGGAAGTGGAAAATTAGATCCTTCAGCACAAAATATTGCTTACAATATTTTTAAAGAGACATGGACATAAGGAAAAAACCAAGTCTTTGACAAATTGTGAATAAACCTGTATAATTTATTAAATTCACCGTGATCATTTTTTATTTCAAGTATTACAGCTGAGGCATCTGTGTGGCATCAAAATTGTTGTAAGTCAATTTTTACCTAAGAGAACAAATTTTACTGTTGTGATAAGAAAGAAAAATTTTTATGTTTCTATAATAATATCTGTGTTCTTAAGGATCATGAATTACTAGAGGATACACTTGTAAATAAAGTGTATTCTTTTTCAATATAAGATGTTAGAGAAAATGATCTTCAAACAAAAACGTGAATGATAAAATTTCTGGCTAGTATTTCTAATTCTTTAATGGGTTGCCTAAATACAGGTCATTGTGTAGAAAATTTGATATAATACCATTTACTTGTATACCAATGGGCTCTAAATTACTGTGTTGTT
>RJWM01034044.1:0-20126 GCA_004363535.1 Dasyprocta punctata
TGTTTTCCTTTACAAACATATGCATATTTATGAAATGTATTTTAAATTCTCTGTGCACTGATTTCTCTATTACTAATTTTTTTTACTGTGAATTTTTTCTCTTACTATATACTTTCTTTCATGCTTGATAACTTTTTCTGTACTAGACATTGTAAAAGTTATTGTACATTTTGGTGAGTTTGTTTTCATTACCTAAAATAGTGTTGAATTTCTGGCATACATTTTATGTTACTTACAAATCAGTTTAATCCTATCAGTGCTTTCTTTTAAAGTTTTGTCATGCCAGGTCTAAAGAAACTATTTTTAGATATAACTTCATGTACATTTAAACATTTGCTCGAAGATTCAAAGGTACAGGCTGAAGATCTCTGAAGCTTTTCCTCTGTGTAACTTTCTCCTCTTCAGTATGACACCTTATAACATCTAAGAATACTGTTTTCTCAGTTCCAATCTCAGCCTCAGTTCAGCAAAAGCACTGGGTTCTATTTTTTTCCTCTTTCTGCTTTGCAATATGGAACCCTGGATGCAAGCAGCATAAATTAGCATTCCCTTTTTGTGTTCGTGTGTTGAATAAACGTTTATTAAGCATCCACTTCGTGTGAAGCACTGCTTGACGCACTAAATACAGCAAACAAATTAGAAAAAGTTTCCAACACCATGAAAATTAAACTGTAATATTTTATATGAAAAGTGAATTTATGGACAGCTGTATCTGAGAGGCACAGAGAGAATAAAGATGTACAGGAAATGCAGAAATTCATGGAAATGAGCATGGGTCATGGTCGTGCACTGAAACAATATACACTTCGTATATGCCTGTTGTTGAGAAAAACAGGTCTCTGACCATTTTCAAAATCTGGTATTGTTTCCTCAATCTTTGAAGTTTTAGATAATATAGTGTTCATGCCTTTAGTTCTCAAAGGCAAGAGAGGGAGGATCAGGACTCCTTCCCTTCTACAGTAAAAGTGAAGTACTGTTCGGCAAAGATGTTTCATAGTCAGGAATTACCTATCAAGATTAGGAGAGTGGGAGGAGGTGCTGAACAATAAAAAAAAAATGACAAAATTCCACTCCTGTTGCATAGGAGGGCTGAGACCCACAGAAATAGCAATGCGAAGAAACCAGCAGAAAGTAAAAGTTGCACTCAAGAGTAGAGGAAGAAGAATAAAGGTCAGTGATTCATTAGCAGTGAAAAAGTGAGCAGCAGGAGAGGACAGCACAGTTCAGAGCAACAGGCATGGCTGCTCTGTCACTAGCAGGGTTGCAGGATAATGAGAGCTACTGCTGTGCTCCGGCTACCAACGGCTCACACTGCTGCTGTCCAGGAAGACTGAATTTATGACAGAGATGACATTTTCTTTTTATTCTCATGTGTATTTGCAAGGAATTTGTCCTTAAACAGAGAGACTGGAGTGTGCCTGCCTGGACATCTGAAAGGGCTGCAGAAACACAGGCTCTGCTCTGTAATGAGGAAATGCACAGGAGCCAGAGAAGTTTGGAAGTTTTCCCACCTATGACCAGGAGATACCACTCACTGGGAACCTCCACTTTTTCCCACCTTATGCTGGACTTGCTGTTCTAGCACTTTTGTTCTTAGGCAAGCAACAGAAGGTATCCTTGGTTTTACTCTGCCCGCTCCAGTTGACTTCCCATCAGTCATGATTAACTGAAAATAAGTCACTAAGCATAAAAGGTTTCATTCTCATATTTAAGGAAATTTAGTGTCCTGCTTTGTTTTTTCAAAATGTAGACAATGTTTTGCCATTCCCTGGGACTGAATACAGTGGATTCTCTCTCCAATTCTCCCCTCAAGCCAATCAACTATGCATCAGGAGTTGTGAAGGATAGAGAATAATTTAAATCAATGACAATGTGCCATTTAGTTTCCTGCCAAGAGTAGCTCACCCAGTTAGCGGACTACACTCAGACGCCTGCAGTGCACTGAGAACACCCCGGGCAGGCAGGCTGCTCAGCTGGGGATGCACTAATTGCTTTTATTAATGAGGAGAGCTCCCTTTCCTCCACTGATACTTCTTGAACTTCCACATCACGGTTGGTTGGTAAAGCACACCTTCTACAAGGCAAACCCCAGCTACAATATTTTCCTCCTGATTGAAATCAGCAGAGCATATTTTCAAGGAACAAACAGGGGGAAAAATTGCTTGAGTCCTAATAATTCACTTAAATCATTAGCATTTTAAAATAGCATCATGGGCTTTTTTCAAATAAATTTAAAACAGTGACAATATGTCCCCTTCAAACTCTAGATGTTAGCATCTTGTGGTCAGTTGCTAAGAGTAAAAGAGATATGGATTTGGAATCCAAAGGTCAAGGCTCCTGTTCCAGAAATGCTCATTATGTCATTTGAAATTCCTCAACTTTAGCCTCTTCTTCATGAAAACTGAGTGCTCCAAGATTAGACCGTCTCCCAGCTCTGCAGCTGAATCAAATGAAATACTGAAAATGAACAAGATATTGGGTAATTACAAGAGAATAATAAGTACAAGTGCTTGCATACATTCACTATGTTTATCCTACCAAGAAGAGGTCAATTATCAACCAGAGACTGTTTGTCTTCTACCATACGCCCACACTATACTAAGAAAAAGTTGTAACTTCATGTGTCTCACAGAGGTCATTATTAAGAAAGACCAGAGCTTTGTGAATAGTAATGGGAAGTTCAAAGGGAAGATATTTACTGCTTCCTGTTTCTAACATCCAGCATTATCCAAATGGAAGGGATTATTTTGAAGAGATTACTATCCTCATAATATATTTCCAACAAAAAAATCAATTTCCTTACCAATAGGATAATAACACTGGGGGAAAAAAACACTGCATTTGGAAAACATTATTACAGACACAGGATAAGGTGAAAAGAAGAACATAGAAAAATAAAATGAAGAGGGGAGGTAGTTAAAGGTGGTTAAAAGCCGAGTGAATTGTGGGAAGATGAAGAATGAATATGTATTAACAAAGAAAATGACATCACCAGAAAGAGATGCTAATTTAACTATGAAGATCAAAAGACTTTTCAAATCAACTGAGAACACCATCATGCAAAGAGATAAGTTTGGAAGAAAGGTCGATCAGTGCATTGGTTTATGTTGACTCCTATGTGTGGAAAGAGGGATGATCTAGTAGTTCAAATGCATACTTACATAGCTTAATGTAAAGACCTACTGACTGGATACCTCTGGAAGTAGCAAATATATTTGACACTCTTACAATGATTTATTTACTCTTTCAAGGTCGTGTTTATTACAGACTGTCTCATCTTAGTTATTTATGTCTCTCTCCTTTATCCCAGAGGAGAATGTGATGGGCCATAGCCAGGTCTTACTCAATTCTGCATTATCAGCAGCACCAAGGACAGGGCCTATCACATACACAACATTTTCTAATATTTTAGAGGACATTATTTCAGGACTTCATTGCATCTTCTATGTGTTTGTATATGCCGTTTTTCTGGAGAATTGTATTTTGATTAAACTCAAGTCAGAAATGTACACTAAAATAAAAGGACAATTCTGATAGTCTGTTTGCAATAATACTCAGGGGAAAATCACCCATCTGTTGTTGGTGGGCTCTGTCCACTGCTAAGCTTAGGAAGTAAGAGAAAGTGTGGATTGCAGAACTATGACAGAGGCAATTATCCTTGCTGGTGGAGAGAACTAGTGAAAGGAGGTAGTGATGTATATAGAAAAATATAATACAAGCCATAATCCTTGTCCCTTACAAAATTTAAAATATATTTAGAGAAGACAACAAAAAGCAACTGAAACAATTAAGCAGCTATAGGCAGTCACATATTTCTTCATTTGAAGGGAATTTTTGGACAATATGTGACAAAAGGTGTTAGAATTGTACCAACTCCCTGCAAGGAATGCATTCATTATATATCACAAATATGCACTAATAAAAATAATAAATAAAAAGAAAACTATAGTAGATTTTCACATCAAAAAATATTGTTCACACACACAACTACTTCAGTCTCATTACCATTCATTTTTGTTTATCATTAATTTTTCTACCCACTTAGTTTGAAAATTCTTTAGCACTGGGATCTGGGGTGCTGTGGCAGAAGTTTGCAGAACATTAGGCTGCCCTGGTGAACTTGATCCACCAAAGGTTTTCAAATACACTGGAGAAGTAGCATTTGAAAGTCACTTATAGTCTGTCTTAACTGAGACAAATGAGAAAGTTGCTTTTCTTCCTTTACATGTGACAATTTTTTACCTCAACTGCAAGTGTGCAAAGACTAGTGAGCGACTGTTAAAATGGTCACATTAGACAGGTGGGCTGAATGTTGGAAGGCCAAGAATGGGTCACGTAATTAGTATTTTACTCATTATCTTTTTCTTGTTCTAGCCCTTCATGCTGAAAGAAGACCCTATCTTCTCATCACTAGTTTCAATTCTTATTATATTTATGGTGATGTTCGTTTTTTTGATTTAAGAGATACAAATATTATTTTTTATTAAGGAGAAAATGGTAAAGAAGAAAAATGATTCTATTATATGAAGAGTGAAAGCTATTTACAGGAGACATTCAACACTCATGGAATTTTAATATTTACTTCACTTTTCTATATCCAGATGAGGGCAATAGAAAACCTAAAGAAAAAGCAATAGAATGTCCTATGAAAGAGTTTACCTATTTCATGATTATGTTAGTCAATTGTGTTTACCTCTGAAATTTTTAATGGATTTTGCTTGCACCAGATAAAATTACTATCATTATAGAGGTTAATAGTGAAGTCATGGGAAATATTCAAATAGTATGAAGATTTTTAGGAAAGAAGGAAAGAAGGAAGGAAGGCGGGAAGGAAGGAAAAAGGAAAGAAAGAAAGAAAGATACAAAGAAGAAAGAAAAGAAAGAAAGAAAGAAAGAAAGAAAGAAAGAAAGAAAGAAAGAAAAAAGAAAAGAAAAGAAAAGAAAAGAAAGGGAGGGAGGGAGGAAGGAAGGATGGATGTTTCTTTTTTTTGTTTTGTTTTGTGCTGATGTTCTTGGAACCTTACAGTGGAAAGCCTTTGATGTTAGTGTGGAGTTTTCTTTAGTTAGTCTGCTTTTTGGGGGTGTACTTTACACATGGCTAACTACAGCCCTTTGCTTTTGTCCCAAGATTCAACTACTGGGATTAATTTGGGAGCAGAGAATGAAGTGCAATTGACTCAACAACCAGTTTCCTGGGAGTGAGCCACCATATTAAGGGATCCAAAAATAAAACCCAGTGATAAGCAGTGTGTGAAAAAAAAGCATTTAATTCAAAATAAATTCACAGACTATGTCATATGCAAAAATAATAATTTAAATGCATTCTTTCCTATCCATATCTATTTTGTTTCCTTCTCTTGTCAAATTTTTCTGGAATATGGAAAACAATATTCCATGCAGCAGGACCTAGCTAAAAAAAAAAAAAAAAAAAAAAAAAAAAAAAAAAAAAAAAAAAAAAAAAAAAAAAAAAAAAAAAAAAAAAAAAAAAAAAAAAAAAAAAAAAAAAAAGACCTAGAGGCCAACCCCTTTAATGAACATGGATGCAAAAATTCTCCACAAGATACTGACAAATAGAATGCACAAATTATCAAAGTTATTGTACATTATGACCAAGTAGGATACAATCCAGAAATACAAAGATGGTTTAATGTAACAAATCAATAAGAGTAATAAAAGACAGAAAGAGAAGAACAAAAACCATGTGATCATGTAAATAGTCAAAGAAAAAACCTTTGACAAAATTCAACATCCATTCATGATAAAAGCCTTAAAAAATAGCTATGAAAGAACCTTATTTCAATCTTATAAAAATCATCTGCAACAAAACATCAGCCAACGTTATATTCAATAGGGAGAAACTGAAAGCCTTCCCTCTAATCAGGAACAGGACAAGATTTTTCCACTTTCACCACTCCAGTTCAACATGGTTCTTGAAACATTAGCCAGAAAAATTTGACAAGAGAAGGAAATAAAATAGATATGGATAGGAAAGAATGCATTTAAATTATTATTTTTGCATATGACATGATCTACAGAGAAGACTCAAAAACCTCCAACAAAGATTCCTGCAATTAATAAATAAATTCAGTAGTGTAGCAGGACACAGTGTTTACATATAAAAGTCAAGGATATTCCTGTACAACAATAATGAACTCACTGGAAAAAGAAATTATACTTTTCAGAATAGCATTAAAAAAATTAAATATTTAGGAATTAACCTAACCAAGGAAGAGAAAGACCTCTACACCAACAACTACAGTACTCTGAAAAAGGAGATTGAAAAGGACATAAGAAAATGGAAAGGCACCCACAGTTCCTCAACAGGCAGATGAATAGAGGCAAATGGCCATACTTCCAAAACTGATATGGAAATTTAACATAATCCCAATCAAAATGTTGATAGCATTCCTCATGGAACTACAGAAAAGAATTCTAAAATTCATATGGAACCTGAAGAAACCCAGAATAGAGAAAGCAGTTCTGAGGTACAAGAGCAAGACAGGAAGCGTCACAATACTGTACTCAAAGTTATCCAACAAAGCTAGAATAATGAAAGGAGCATGATATTGGCAAAACAAGCAAGCAAGCAAACGACAACAACAAAAACCAGACCTGTGTGTCAATGAAACAGAATAGTGCAGTGATCGTGAAGCTTTTAGAGCTTTCAGTGACACTAATAGCCCACTGCAACACGCATGCCATAGGTTCACTACCCTGGACTAGAGGATGTAGACAGCTCCAGCCTCACTCAGCTACCTGATTATTGACAAGGGTGCCAAAAACTGTTGTTGCAGGAAAGATAGCTTCTTTAACAAATGGTGCTGAGAAAACTGGCTATCTACATGCCAAAGATTGAAGCTACAGCCTTATCTTTCACCATGCACTATACTAAAATCATATTAAATCAAAGATCTAAGCACGAAAGCAGAAACACTTAATCTGCTGGAAGACAAAACAGGCAAAACTCTTGAAGACATAGGCGCAGACTAAAACTTTCTGAACAGAACATTAATTACACAAGAAATAATGCCAAGAATCAACAAATGAGATCATATCAAGTTAAAGAGTTTCACAGCAAAGGAACCAGCCAATAGAGTAAAGAGATAACCTACAGGCTGAAAAAATTTTTTGCCTGTTATTCCTCAGGCAAAGAACACTTATATGGAATATATATAAAGAACTCAAAATTTAAAACACCCAAATTAAAAGACCCAATCAAAAAAAGGGCAACTCACTATAGCTAAATTTAGAAATCAGCCTATATGCTCATTAACAGATAAATGGATAATGAAAACATTGTATTTCTATAAAATGGAATACTACTTTGCCATAAGGAAGGATAAACTTGAGTCATCTGTAGGAAAATGCAGGTACCTTGAGACCATAATGTTAAGTGAAATAAACCAGACACACAAGCTTAAATATCACATGGTTTCCCTTGTGTGAGAAATCCAAAATATAAATGAGAAAAAAAATAAGACAGGTAATAGGAAAAATTACTTAGTAGATTTTCTCTTTGTGTGTTATTTCATGGCAGGTCTTTACAGTCTTACTATTAATATGTTGCCTGTTCTATATGTCACAAGTACTTCTTTCTACTCTGTCTTTTATTCATTACTTTATTCACGATATATTTATTCAGTACTCAATGCCAGACATTTTCCTAGGAATTAAGAATATAGCTGTTTGCAAGACAAAAGTCTCATCTCTTACAGGTAATACTTTAGTGTGGAATATGTTCAATTAAACAAGACTTATGGGTGCAGTATCACACAAGTGTTAGAAAAAATATTAAAGTGAGGTGAAGTACATAGAAGGAAGAAGTGAGCTATTTTAGACAGCATGGTCAGGAAGGACATCTGAGTTCTGAAATGAGCAGATTGTCTGGCAGGAAAATATTCTAAGATGAGGAAAGAATACAGGCAAAGGCCCTGAAGCGGGGACATGATGGTCATGTTCTGGAAACTGCGGAGGGGCCAGTGTGGACAGAGGGCTACAGAGAAGAGTAGCAAGACACAAACTCAGTAAGAGAGTGGGGCCCATGCACTTACAGCCTTGCAGATGATGAGCTATGGATTCTGTTCAATTAAAGAATGGGAGCAATTAAAGTTGTGCCATGAGGGAGTGATGCACTCTGATTTCTCTGAAAGGAATAAACATGGCTACAGTGCAGGACAGACTGTGAGTGTGATGTATTTAAAAGGCTGTTGTCAAGAATGGGAGCAAAACTGTTCTGGCGGCAGGTTATTACAGTACAGAGCAGCACACCGGCAAGAGGTGAGTGGACTGGGTTTCGGCAATGAAAGTAGTGAGAAGTCTCCAAATATAAAGCTGACAAGAGCGCCTGGTGGGACATGAGGAGAAAGAGGAAAAAGATAATTCCAAGGTGTTTGTCCTGGGCACTAGGTGAGTAGTGACTTCTGAGACACAGAAGAAAGCAGGGACTGTCACGCACGTGCTGAGCTTGACAAGCCTGTCCTCTACATCACAGTCACAGAGGCCTCGGTGCGCGGCAGTCTGTGCTTCAGGGAGAAAGCAGCTAGGTGGCAGGAGTGGGAGTCATCCATGTGTCAGTGGTGTTTAAATCATGTTTAAATGGTGTTTAAATCGTTTAAACTGTGGAAGTCAGCCTAGACAGCAAAGTAAAGCCATCCAAGGGCACGTCCTGAGGTCTCCAGGATCTATGCGGAGAACAGGAGAAAAATGCACCATGGAAGCCTGAGAAGAAAAGACCAATGGAATGACAGAGAAGTCAGGAAAACATAGAGTCCTAGAAGTCAATGGACGTGCTTAGAACGAAGACTGGTGCCCAGTGGATAAAGTTAACTGCACTTGCTGAGCAGTTTAAATTTCAATGGTCCCTAGCAGTCCTTTGTGCTTTCTCATTCCATGAGTGCATTTTCTCAGTTGAATACAGCAGGAGATATAGTTATGTCAGAATCTGAGCTCGGATCTTAAGTGATAGCAGGAAATTTGACAAAGTCAGGAATTTAGAAGAGACTACTATATTTGGAAATGAGAAAGTAATGTATTAATTTGAGAGAAGAGGTTTCAGTGGAAGTGTGTCAGAATTTCAAGTGAATCATTTTCTATAGAGAATGGTGGAGACCATGAATACCACAATCTGCTTTGGAGGAATTTTGCTCTTCAAAACAGAGAAACAGAATTGTAGCCAAAGGAAGATGTAGGATCAAAGGCTGCTTTGTTTTATTTTTGTAGTACGGGAGATGTTCTTCTGAGAGGTTGGTATGGTGATGGCAATGAGCCAATGAGGATGGTAAATATGGAAGAGAGACAGTACCATTGTATAAACAAAGGCCTGGGTAGATAAGAGATTATTTGAGTTACAGAAGTAGAAACTCTGAATATAGATAAGATCACAGCTCACTCACCCATTGCTTTTGTTTGTTTGTTTTGATATACAGTCTTCCTGTGTAGTTCAGACAGGCCATAAACTCACTGTTTAGTGCAAATTGTCTCAAACTCACTGTGAGCCTCCTGCCTCAGCCTCCTAAGTGCTGGAATTACAGGCATGGGCCACCACTTGTAACACGAAGCAAGAAAGCAAAATGTAGAGGTGTAGAGCAGGTGGATTAGGCAAGCTGTTGACTAGAGGACACTAATGGTGTTCTGATTTATTGATTCTATTTTCTTAAAAAAATGAGGTCACCATTTGAGTATGAGGAGAAAGGAATAGGTACTACAGATTTGTTAAGAGAGAGGAATGAGAAAACTGTATGATTTTACTGTGAAACTTTATGGGACATCCTGAGAGCTACTCACAATGTGTGCTTATATTCACACTGATCTGGTGTTTTCCTGTTCACCACTGATGTCTTCAGCTACACAATTTATGTTCTTTATGGCATTTTTAATCACACACAGAATTTTTTCCTCTTTGTATTCTTAAATTTGCTGATTTATCCTTTTTGAATTCTACAATTTGTATGTTAAGAAAGCTTCATTGCCCTCCTGAAGTTACATTTTAAAAAACATTCCACTATTTTCCTGTAGTATTTCATGATAAATATTAACATTTAACCAGGTAGGGTGGCACACTTCTGTAATTCCAGCACTCAGCACTTGGGAGGCTGAGGCAGGACAATTGCTATGAGTTCAAGGCCAGCCTTTGCTACACAGTAAGTTCAAGGATAGCCTGAAATACAGAGCAAGACCTTCTCTCAGAAAAAAAATAACGTTTTATTTCTATTTTCTGATTCATAAATGTTTAATGAAAAACAACTATACTTCCACATCATGGTGACAAACAAAAACAAAATGCATCATTTAAAAGAGTGCTAAAATATGAAATAGTGATAAATCACAAAATTTACAAGACCTACATACAGAAAATTAAAGAGCATTACAGAGATATTAAAGATTTCAAGAAACATTTTGAGATAAAACACTGAAAGATAACAATTTTCCAAAAACTAATCTAACAATCTAATTCTAATGAAAATTCCATTTTTCTTTTAATTGGCAGGCTGTTTAAAAATTGATATAAAAATCCAAAAGACTAGAAACCATTAAAAAAATTTTGAAAAGAAAAAAACTGGAAGGATAATGAGGCATTATTTCCAGAATTAATATGCATTTTACTAATAAACATTTTATTTCATGAGGAATATTTTGAGTATATTACTTTCTAACTTCATTTTTCTCAAAACGAAAAATATCATGTTCCAAGATCATTTTTGAAAAATATAACTCATTCTCTTCCAAAATACCATCTTAGTCAAAGCTACGAGTACATTTTTGGATTTCCAATTTGTCTCATTGTTCCTGAATCTGCCTCTACAGTATTACCTGGTCTCAGTTACTATGGTACTTTTGCATATCTGCTAGCAAATCTCTTTTTCAAAAGTTTTATGGTAAATCTTGAGAATTTTATATTCCAGATGGAAATTATTGTCCAGGTGAGTCTAATTCAATACAATAATCCCCTTGTAAAGTATCATTTAAAAACCTGAAGGGGTTTGATCTAAATTCGACTGAATTTATGGATTAGTTGGGGGAAAATTAACTTTTACAATTTGAGGCTTTTTCATCAAGAAACCTGTTACTATTGATATTTACTTGGAGTTCCTTTTATGCACTTTGAAAGATTTTTGCAGATTTGTTCAATGAAAAAAATTAGAATTTCATAGCACTTTAAAGGTATTTCCTGGTTCTGACCCCACGAAACACAACTCATTTATTATCTTCTTCATGATACCTTCATTTCAATCTTTTTGTATCATTGTTCCTTTTCTATGGAAAGAAGATTGACATGAGAAACAAAACTGTGAAACACTCAAAACAGTGTCTGGGGCTACCACTGTTTCTCCTTTGAGTCCCCAGTGCATCTACATGGTCTCGTGTATTCTAACTATATTGAATCAGTGGAATTCTGCAACAGAGCATGTGCTGGGGCCTTCACACACAGTATTTCAAATTTTACATGTAATTTACAAATATGTACAAATTTATTTTGGAACTATGCTAAAATTGGCATTTATACTTGGCTTTCTATTTGTTTTTTCTTTTAAATCTTCTACATAATCTAAAAAACAGACACATTCTTAAAACTTTAAAGGGAGGGAAACTGCAATAGACTTAAATCAGTATGTGTATGTATATACCCAATAAAGAACATCTTGTGCCAGCCATGCAATTATAAAACATAGTTTCATAGTTGATAAATGCTACAGCTTGTACACATCCCCTCCACAAGCCTCACGCATTCATAGGTGGAACTTTTCTGAGGTGGCTGGATCTAGAGTGTGTGAATATGGATGATAAGTAAGATAATTGGCTCTGCCCACTGATTGGATTAGCATAGTTCTAGGTGTGGTTGAACGGATTTACTGAAGGCAGAAGATCCACTCTGAGGGTGAGTAGCACCAACCATAGGCATGGAGCCTACAGAGATAAAGAGGGGAAGGGAAGTTCACTGCTGCACCTTCTTGGGGCTTCAGACCTGTCCTGCCATGGGCTGCTTCTCCTCTGCCACGCCCGTCTGTCATGCTGCCTGTCCAGGAGCCAGCCAACAATGGACCAGAACCTCTACAGACTGTGAGCTAAGATTAATCTCTTCTGCTTTAACTTGTGGGTGTCTAGTATTTTGTCCCAGTAATAAGAAAGTAACTAAGACAATGAATGACATTTAAAGCATTTTATTTTTCACAGATGTAACAGCTCATTCTGAAGAGAAGGCAATGCCAAACCTACTGTATATTGCTTCTTTTGTTTTATCTGATGCCTTGAAAATCACAACTAAAAGGCTTTTTAGAACTTTTGTTAAAATACATTTTTCTAGAAAACGCTGAATATTTTTTACATCAAAAGTCCCTCACAAAAAAATTTTACTAGACAGAATGTATATAAATCACATGAACTAAATTAATTATTTTTAGTAATTTTTATAATTATTTACAGAAATAAATCACCCATGCCCCCATTAAGAAGCAGAGACTTAATAAAAAGATTATAGAGTGGGTATATATTACCAGAGCACTTTGGATGCATGAATAAAAACGTCATAACGGAGCCCATTATTTGGTGCTAATCAGTGCTAATAATAATCTTAAAAAGTAAAATTAACTTACAAAAAAAAATACAGAGAGACAAATAATCAGACATTTAAACAAACATTTCCAAAGCTTCCAGGTTGGATCACAATTTCCAAAGGCTATCAATTAATTAAAAATGGAAAGAGGCTAAAAAGAAATCTCTCTCTCCCACTCCCACTCTTATTCTCTCTCTCTCTCTCTCTCTCTCTCTCTCTCTCTCTCTCTCTGTTTCTCTCTGTCTCCCAGATTTGTCTTTCCCTAAAATTAGGCAATATACCTACTTATAGAACATACTAGATTCTCCTTTATCTATTACCAGTATCAGCACAGTAGTTTAAGAAAGGCATTACTAGGATATTTCTAACCATTGAATCTTAGAGGATCATATTTTTAGGCACAATCTAACTTCCAAAGGCTCATCACAAATACCATTGCTAACTGTGAAGCATACAATAAGTCCTCAGTCTCTAGAGAATGTCTTAGAAGAACATGGTAACTGGGCTAGTAGGTCCATGAAAAGCCACTTCTGAAAGTAAATGAAACAGATGGAAAAAACAGGCCATGTAATATTAATACATATTGCTTTCATGAAAGAACTATTCTCCGACTGCAGTGTTTCTATGAACTCGTGCCCTAACTACACTTGGACTTACGCATCCAAAACTATTACCTCTTGATTTCTATCCTTTTCTGATGTGTTTGGCACTCAAAATTCTTAGCTTCATCTTTTTCTCAGAAAGCAGAATCATCAAGATGCAAGTAAGTTGGAGTGAAATAAAAAAGACTCAAATCAAAATGAGAGAAACTTCTCCATTGAAGTTACTCAGAGAATTGCACAGGAAATCTCATTGACCGGAGCTCACTTTTCTCGAGGTTTCACTTCTGGGTTGGTCAAGCCTTCAGAGGATGGAGAGAGCTGCATATCCTGACATTAGCCACTGCAGTCTTCCCCACTCACTAGGAACGAGCTCATGGAGAATTTTCACAAAGCAGGACAGCTGGGAAAGAGACCTCAAAAACAGTGCAGTTTATTTCCATCCCAACACAAATCCAGGACCCAGGTACAGTGTGGAAATGCTTAGCACATTTGCCTTTATGCAAAATTAAACCTGTTTGTCAAATCAAAATGTCATTATTGACTTAACCATTTTAAACATCAAAGCACCAAGGTATGACTGATGGCTTCTAGTGAAAATACAGCACAGGAGGCCTCCAAACACCTCAAACCACACCATGCAATAAGGACACAATTCTGCGAATCTCAAACCAAGAAATATGCTGCCACAGAAAATTGGTCTCTGCAAGATAACATTTGCCAAGAGAAAATTTCTGTTGAAATTTTTATTCAACATTTGGTAGTGTATGGCATTTTCTTTCGGCCTTTGTAATTTCACTATATTTCATTTCTAAGAGAACACTGCTCAGCAAATTTTATGCTTTTTTTCAGATAGAGGAAATGATTGCCACAGTTTGGGGTTGGAGTGTCCTCCAAAATCCCAGTGTGCTAAAGGCTTGATTGCCAGCTGTGGTACTATTGGAAGGTGGCAGCAGCTTTAGGGTGTAGGCACAATTAGAGAAGGTTAGGACCCCAGTGCACCCCTCTCTCCTGGTCTCTGTGAGGTGAGCAACTTTGCTCTTCACAGGATCCCCACCATGACGTTCTGCCTCGCCAAAGTCCTACAAGCTATGAAAGTGACAGATCATGGACTGAAACCTCTGATACTATGCCAAACTAAACATTTTTCTCTTTTGTTTATCTCAGATATTTAAAACCAGGAGCCCAAATAAACATTTTTTCTTTTAAGTTCTTTGTCTCAGAACTGGAAAAGATGGAAAGCTCACACAATGTTAATAAAATGTTCTCATGTATGATGTTCTTAAACTTCCTCTTGTAGGAGAGTGTACTGATGGAGCAGGAGAGCTGTAGTAATTTAAGGAGAGAGAGAGAGAGCATGCCCCAAAACATAGTTCATTCTTTTGGAAATTCTACTTGGTTTAGATTTATCTTTCCATGTAAATCCATAAAATTTCACCCACATAATTTTAGAATAACTTGTAGCAAAAAATAAGCTACATAATTTACCACCTCCCTTGCTCAAACTGGTCAGTGTTTGTTACTCCTTTCCTTTTCCTTGGCACTAACCAGGGTGACATTAAAATAACACTGCCAAAAAGTAAAGGCACTCAGCGAAGAGTTGATGGATTGGAAGAAATGAGAGAATATCTACTAAGAAACTATGTGGGCAATAAAAACCATTGATTAAAATGGTGTAGTCATTGTGGGTCCTTTCAGTTTACTAAGGTGAACACATTAATAAAATCAACTTTTACTTCACTGTATGGAAAATTCAGTTGAAAATAATGATCCATTATCTTTTCAGATAAAGAAACAATGAGGGAAGTTGACCTTCAGTAAGATAAATGAAAACTGATTAAAAGAAAAAGGCGAAGTACGTGGCAGGAAGGAGTGCATGGAGCCTAATGAGCTGTGACAGTGAAAATATTCCTTGTGGAGGGATAAGGAAGGTGGCATTTTTGTAGTTCGTCACTGACTGTCTTGAAAGACACCATTTTCACTTTGGAAAAGTTTCTTAAATGAGGCGAGCTCTTAAATGAAGGGTCGAGAGAAAATGGTGAGGCCAGCAGTCGCAACAGAATGCCACCCCTTATAGGGGCAGGGAAGACCCCCTGCATGCTACAAAGATATGAAGGCTGAAGAAGGAGCCCTGGCCTCGGCTGCAAGGGGTCAGTGGAGGGGACATCAGAAGCACCATGGCAGCTGATCTGCAGCCAGCTTTGGTACTGCAATAACCACATGAAAATTCAATTCTGTAGATAGAGAAAAAGATGCTGGGAGGAATTTAAATCAAATAAAAATAAGCACCATAACGGCATAGAGAGAAGACAGTATTAAAATAGTCATGGTATCCTGTCTTTTCCTCCTGAATGACATTATCCTTCTGCTTCCCCACTCTAGATTCTAAAGCCATTGAGACCAAGGGAACCATACAGTGACCTTTGAGTTTCCAAAAACAGCAGCAGATGATACAAGTTTTCCATCAGGAATTAGTAATTTTTACCTTGTCATCTTTGAGGAAATAATGACAACAATCAGAGCTTGTTTTATTGGGTGCTTCTGATTTGGCAGGCACTGTTTTGAGTACTACTTTCATGAATTTATCTTCAGAAAAATTCTATGCTATTATTATCCCCAATTCTCAATTGAGGAAAATGAAGTATACACAAGTCAAGTAACTCTCCCAGAATGACAGAGCTGGTAAGAAGAGAATCTGGATGCAAATCCAGGCAATTGGACCGCAGAGCCCATGTCCAATTGTTCTTTCCCAAGATACCAACACTGACCCTGGATACCACTTTGAAAAACATTGGAATGTCTTTCAAGATCTTCATTGCCATAGGCAGACAGTATATATAGGTACAAATGGAATCATCTCTACTTTTTTTCCATAGGGAAAACACACTTGGAGACAGGTCTAGGACATAGAATTTGACATGTTTATCCTTCATATTCAGTTAATTTGTGAGACTACTAACTCAGTTCTTAGGTCTTAGAGAAATTACTTTTGTCTCACTTCTCCATGCAAAGATGAGCACATAGTAGGCTTTTTGTAAATCCTAGTTTCCTATTGGATTTGATTTTTAAAATGATAGGCTAATCATAACTGCCTAAAACAGCTAACTTAGTTTGCAGTGTTTCTGTGGTCTTGCCTGTATAGGTCAGTGTTTAAACTTCTCTAAATATGTTAATTAATTACCACTTACTTTCCTGAAGTATGGTATTGGGTTCCTGCACTTGTAAATTCATAGAACATGTTCCTTTCTGTTTGTCCTTTCACGAGCAGCAGGGTCTCATTGGTGAATTACTGCAGCAAGTCCTTTTTATAGGCACAGTAATACAGTGAAGGGGGGCCAGCATGGTGGAAGAGATAGAAGAATAGGATTTGTGCTAACTGAATATGTGTATAAATAAAACATCTGAATAAAATATTTTCTGAACAAATCACTTTTAAAATGACCCTAATCTTTCATGAGAATGAAAAATGCTGATATGAATGCATCTTCTTTTAATAATTTGATAGAGGTCATCCTGTTGAAGGCATTGCTAAACATCTTTTGCTATTTTACAGCCCTCAATCCATCCCTGTCCTGGCAATTTTGGAGTACAATGTGGCATCTTTTCTCTTGGCTTCAATAAGTGTTTGCTGCTCATCTTCTTTAACAAGAGTTATTATTCTTGTATAAAAATGGACATCTGAGTGTAACAGGCTCTCTAGACCCCTGAAGATATCTTGGGTTAAGGAAAGAGAAAGACTTACAAATGAGACAATAAAAAATAAATTACACAGCATTAAATTTACAAAGTAAGCAAGATAATAGCCTGAAAACCAAAGGTGCTGAGTGAGCAGGCTTCCAGCCCATTCAGAGCCAAGCTGTGATGTGACCTGCATGCTAATACTCCCATGTGTCAGATACATTATAGGGATGACATTCATTATTGACATTAGTTATTCAGTTTGTATGACATTTTTCATTGCTAATTTTCCTTTTCCAAAGCCTGTAAATTAGTGGTAAGAATTTATACCTTCCATTATTTTTAAAGGACCAAATTTGGCATACAAATTCTAGCACTTAAAATGGAATTTTATTTCAAGGGAAAATTGGGTTGCATTTGAGTGAGGCTCTATTAACTGTTACAGAGGGTTACCAGCTTAACTGTTCAATCTAAGGATAACAAGAGCAGCTGGTACCACAGGGAATCATACTTTTACTTCTGTGTGCACAGCACAACAGACTCAGGACCATATTAAAGTACTGGACAGACAAATGTGGTGTCCCCAGGAGATTCCATTCTTTATTGGGTATCTAATGGAGATGTTTCTGGGAATTAATGTTTAAAATAAAGCCTTACAGTATAGTCTTCATGTTTTAAGGAGAGCCAAGAGACTTGTAAAAGTGGAGGGCTCGCAAGCAGAAACAGAAGTGAGATGAGAAAAGGTTTAGAACCTAGTACAGGTGTGCTCATGTACCTCCAGGAAAGCAAACCTAAGTATGTTCTTGTATCTTTCCAAGGACCTAACATCTGTGATACCACCATTGGACACTGAGTAATAGACCAAAATAGCAGTCTTCAACATTTTCAAAACTCATATCCTCTTTGCATATACTTGATAATTTTGTCATTCCCACTCTATTCCAGTTTTCCTACAGTTAGGAAGGCAAACATTATGTACTGCAAACATGTACAGAAAAAAAAAATAAGAGAATCAAAGAATGGGTAGAAGGGAGACGGAGGAAAGGGGAAATGGATGAAAAAAATGAATTAAGATGTACATGTATCAACTTCTGACAAGGTATCTTGGTTGCTTTTCTCTCATTGTTGAGACAAAATACCTGATGCCCAAAATTAGGGAAGGAAAGGTTTATTTCTTACAGTACTGGAGGTGTAAATCCATACTCAGCTAGCTGCAAGCCAGTGTGGCATGGTTGGGGGCCAACCATTCATGGCCACTGCAAATAGCAAGGTATGAGAGAGATATGCAAATAGCAAGGCAAGAGAGAGATACGCCTTCTTCCCACCCTTACACTGTATGTTAACTCTGCCCCTGGGGGGATGTAACACTCACATTGCCAATACCAGTAATAGACAATAAACCAATCATGAATGCTAGATTTAGCAACGTCCATGATTGCATGAGGCTTTAAGGGGGGCAGTCAACACAAACAATAGCACAAGGAATACAAATATTATGTAGTATACTCATGTACTAATAAAATAATTTTTTAAAAGATGGAAATATAATGGTCATCACAATACTTGATTATTTTCATTACTTCTTACAATAATTAGATTTAGTTTCTCTTCCACTAAAAGCAAATTTAGCCAGAGGCAAGGGACTTCAAAGAAAAATTGTCTTTTGAGGGTCCTGTCATATTGCAAGGTCTCAAAAATGTTAATCCTTTGGCTAAATTGCTGATGGTAAAAGAGGAAAAAAGAAAAAATATGTTTCTATTGCTCCTGGATTCTGTACTTGACACTTTTTAAATTGCTCTTGATTGAAAGTCTGCAACTATGGTGGAAAATTCCATTGGCCCAGCTGCTTATGGGCAAAAAGATTAGCAACTAGGAATGCAAGAAGCAAATTCTTGGTAGAATTATTGGCTCTAACAGTTTTCATGAAACTCCGTTTTTCAAGGTGCTATCAACCTGAATCTTCACATATCTCATTATTTTATCAATTTTGCATACCTGTTTCCCCCATGATTCACTCACATGGAGTCTCTTTATAGCTTTAATTAGACCTCAACCACTGCAGATCTATCTCAACAGTTATTTACATTCTTAGGACCTGACTATGCCTAAAAGTTTAAGCCTATATGTCTACTTCCTATCAACATGATTCCTACGTGTGCTCAATTTATTATTCATTTATACTTCCTTTAGAAATAGAAATTCCTATTGAAAGAATCATTTTTACTTCTCTCTTAGAAGAATTTAGAGTGAGAGGACAGGTTCGCTGGATCTAAAAGATAGTCACTCCATGTGTGTGGGTTAAATGCACACTAGCAGATTTTTGCTTTGCATTTCTCTGGTCTTACATCAGGCCCAGCCATCCAGCAATACTCTGCTTGAGGTATGGAAAAATCACATTAAAGACTAATCTAATCTGGACTCAGAATGAAAAATATTGCCCCATATATTGTCATTGTAGAGACCTCCCCAAGTATCTCCAGGGAAGGTGCAATGTGTCCAACCTTCCATATGTTGTCACACTGGGCCTATGGCCAAAGTCACACCTGTCTCCATGGATATTAACCAGGAAGGAACAGTGACATAAAATAAAAAGAGATCACTCAGAATGTGTTACAGTACCAATACCACCTCTGCTCCAGGAGCCATGTGCCAACACTCTCAGGAGTTTCTAGGCATTAATATGTATTTGAATATGGGATGCAAAAAATGAGTATGGTGAGACTTGGTCAGGCCTTCTCCTCATTATCCTTTATCCTTTTTCTGTGTCCTTGTTCCTGTTCTCATGCTTCATTATACTTATTGTCACAAAAGAAGAGGAGTTCAGTAAATGTCAACAAACATTTACTGAACTCCTAATGTGTGCCTAGCTCAAAATTGGTTCATTACAAGGAGTTCACTATTTTGCAGGGAAAATTAACAGAGAAGTCACTGATGAAGCAATGATTTATGAACTTTATTAAATGTTTGTTTAAAATGTTGATGATGTACAGAAAAGAGTGAAAAATTATGCCAGCCAGGGAAACAGAGGAACAGAAGAGAATATGAGAAAAATAAAGAAATATCAGAACAAATTGAAGAGAGAGACTTATTTGCTAGGGTTACAAGGATGCAGAGGAGTTTGCAAAGAATTTAATCATTAGTCCACACTCTGAGTGATGTAACAACTTTTCTGAGCATCTCTTATGAACTCAAACCAACTACTTGAAACCACAATTGATCTTCCTCTTAATTTCCTATGTAATTTTTGGTATCATTATTAAGCCATATCCAGTCCTGGAAACTGAGAGTTAGCTTTGAGT
>RJWM01034045.1:0-19623 GCA_004363535.1 Dasyprocta punctata
CTATCTTCCTCTGGTCCAAGAGGAAGACAGCTACCATCGAAGGCAGTGTAGAGGCTGAGAGTCCCAGGTCAGCCATTGACAGCATGGAGAGGAAGAGGTACATGGGTGTGTGGAGGCCGGGGACTGACTTGACAATGTACATTATGGTGATGTTGCCCAGCACAGACAGAACATAGATGGAACAGATAGGAATAGCTGTCCAACAGTGAACATTCTCTAATCCAGGGAGATCCATCAATATGAAGAAGAAGCTGCTAGCATTACTGTTTTCAGGAATTGCCATAACTCTGGGAAGGAATTTGTAAATAAGGCCAAAAGCTATATTAGCATAGCATTTTTTCTACTGTCATGTCCTGCATAGCATCCCCCTCTTGCTTGCAAAAGAATATTACCTTTTTTTATATATACCAAATTCCACTCCCTTATAGGTTTCTATTATGAAATAGTACAGTCTCTTTTCTTGAATATTTTCACTGCTTTTCATTAATATATTTGGACCATTGAAATGAAGAATGTGCAAAAAGAAAGGAGAAAAAAGAGAATATCCCTGAATTTTTTCCTTATTTTGAAGCTGTTTCAAAGTTTGAAAGTTAAGAAGTATAAAGAACACAGGGCCCATATGCATGAGCCAGATCATTTTTAATACTAGAGCACTTTTCTAAAGAAGAATTGTATTGTGGCTGTATGGGAAAGTTGAAAGTAAGTAATTAATACTGACTTTGAATGCCTGATACTAGGTATATTTTTGTTCTGAAAGGAGCCCAAGATATTGCAAGTAAAAATTGGTTCAGAAAAGTATCAGGACTAATTAGACTTAATGTTTGCTTGCTTTAAATTTCTTCTCAATATTTCCATGTGGTACTCTCTAAAAGTGTTGGAATACCTGATGTGGTTTTATGAGAGGTAGAAGATAGAGACTATGCAATATCTGTAGCTGGGAACAAAATATATTGTCAATGGCATCACACATTTACTGAGCTTCTGCTATGTAATAAATATTAGGCAATGGCAGACAGTATGTAGCCTCGACCTTTAAATGTGTAATAAGGCAGCAGTCACCGTAGAATATATACCCAAAGTAGTTCAAGAGAGCATTGGCTGTAGGATAGATAAAGGATCTCACCTGTGAATGTTCATTCTAATACTCACAACTCACCTTCATGAAAATAATCCTGCATACTGTCAAAAATGCTTGCTAAAGAAAAAATATGTGAAATTCGATTACATAGAGCTCAAAGGAAATCTTGATCATATATCTAAATTCAATAATGGATAGCGATTTCCTGTCTCAACATCTAAGAAAATTTTAATAGTGGAGGGTTCAATATCTTCTTGGGAAATCTGTTATGTAGCATGTATGACCATTAGAATAATCTTCATAAAACTCTAATTTTTTTCAAAATCAATTAATTCTAATGATAACCTGTAAAGTCAGGAAAGAAATCAGCAGCACAAAATCCACATGACAGTTGTTGGTCTAAGAGACTCAAAGGGGGATTCTGGGAAAAGTAACCAAAGGTGTCAAAAGTGAAATAAATGAGCAAGCTAAGCAGTAAGCAAATATTGCAACAAGTCTAAAACAAATAGAAGAAGAAGTAGGAACAGTTACACATAAAGAAGACAAAAATCAGAGGCAGGCCTATCATATTTAAGAAAGGAACAATAATAGAAGAAAGAGCTCAGTTCTTGTGAATATCATTTTGTAGTGAGTTGGGAACTGTAGCAGTCACCTGTGATGCTCTGTAACAGAAAAAAAATGAACAACAGACTTTTATTCATGAACTACCTGTGACAAGTTTTACTTGAAGATTGTTAACCACAATATGTTTTCAAAAGTATAAAACAGCACTTTCCCCTCCAAAATTATTTGCAAATAAAATGAAAATTTCAAAAATGTAGAAAACTTTCCATTGCATTTATTTTTTTAGTGAGGCATTAGAGATTTAGCAATCCTGAGAGAATTTTTACAGAACATCTTGACTTATATAGGAAATTCTTTCCCGAACCATGACGGAAGGGGAAGAAATTTGTGAAAAGACAAAGTCCTAGAAGCAGGTCTAAGGTTAGGTGGCAAGCTAATGGAGGATTCACAAATTGGAAAGACAGAGTTCTGCTTAGATGTCTCTGCTTTAACTTCACCACCTAATGCATTTTAGCACAGAGAACCTGCTATACTTGGAGTCATGAGCTTCAATGCCTGGTGTTTTCATTCCACATTTGCCCAAAGGGAAAAAGCTCCCCACAAAAGTGTAGGTAGAAGAATGGATACTAGAGTTTCGGGGTATTAAATGAGACGGGAAAGCAGGAAAAGAAAATAAGCAGCCACTATTTTTTATTAGTGGTAATAGTTTATTGAACATAATTTATTCAACATAATTTCATATCTACTACCTCCAGACACACTGTGGGGCTTTAGATAAAGGCCAGTTTGATGGATGATCTTGGTAATAACAATGTGCTTTTATCCTTAGTTGCCTCATTAGCAAGAGCTCAGAGTAGATGGTGGTTTTGTTAAACAGTGCTTGATCTTTAAAACAGATTGTGCAATTTGTATGAATTTTAGATTTATGAAAAAACATTTTAAACTTTCTGAGACTTATATTGTGAAATTACCCATACAACGGCACTCAGAGTTTATCTCTGAGAACTGCAAATGAAGTGTGACATAAATAAGTGTTATGAATTCTTCAATGATTAATGCAGAAGTGTTTCATTTTTTAGAATGAATCTTGTAGCCTATGATAAATATTGTCAGTCCTTTAAACTATCACTTTCAATAACAGATATCTACCATTTAATTCTGCAGTTCTGAAGTCCCTTTGTTGGCTATTTGGTGTTGCCTCTATTACAGTGTTTTATGAGAATTGGTAACAGTGTTTCTAGTTTTTACTTCTTTTTCCTCCATGCTTTCTTTCTTCTTTCTCTCTTCATTCCTTTATTTTTTCTCACACCAATTATTCATCAGTTTTCAATATGCAACATAAACAAAAGCAGTTTGACTTACAGTTAATCTTAAACTCCAAAAGTAGCAATTAGGTGGCTGCCAGATGAAAAAAAAAAGAGTCAGAAATTGTTTCTCAAAACTAAAATTTATCTTATATTTTAATTGTATTTTTTGCCTGTACTAGTACACATTTGCAGTGTATAATGATTCCATTCATCATGGGGAGTTGGTACCTCTACACAACACATTTTAAATAGTTTTACTTTCCCTTTCTCTCCTCCCTTACCCCTCTCTCTATTCCTTGGTCCCCTTCCAGAAATTATCTTATAAAAGCAGCAGAGGTGCTGTATGCTTTTAACATGTGCCCTTTTGGGCCTCAGATATCCTCATAGACAATTGGAAAGCATGTCTGGGGTAACCCTTGACTTTACTTGAATCCCATCCCAGATGCAGACAAGACATGGTTGTATCTAACCTTGCCCAACATGTCTCCATCACTCACCAGGCTCCAGGACAACGTCACAGGTGTGGTGAATGTTGATGCACCTGGGGCCTTGTGAGACTCCCTGCCTGGAATGTATGCCAAGTGAGCAGGTTTATAAATCCTTGGTGCTGGATCTCCCTGGAGGCCCACACAGAACCCTGTGGAATAGACCAGCAGAGCAACATTAGACGCGTGTGTGTTAGACAGAACTGCTTACGAGAGTAATTGCAGGCCATTTCTAGATATTCAGTTTAATACAACATTTAAGCTTAGAAAATGAAACTAGCTGTGCTTCTTTTCCTCTGTACCAGGCTAATATTATCTTACCTCTTAGAGAAAGAAATCTCTCTCAAGGCCCTAGCTTTGTTGTATCACATATAGAGCTTCAGACACAGAAGTCTTCTATATCCCCTCCCCATTTTCAAAAGCCTATATTCATTTTACTTTATTTTATTTTATTTTATTTATTTATTTGGTACTGGGTTCAAACTCACAACCTTGCGTTTGTCAAGCAGACACTTACACTGAGCTAAATCCCCAGCCCTATTTTTTGAGACAGGGTCCCACTATGCAGTTCAGGCTGGCCTTGAACTCACTTTGTAGTCCAGACTGGTCTCAGACTCACAACGATCCTCCTGTCTCAGCCTCCTGAGTGCTGGGATTAAAGGCTTGCACCACCACGCAAGGCTCCTTCAGTTTATTTTTAAATCCCTTTTTCTTTCCTTCCCTCTATCCTCCCTCCATCTCTTGTTCCCCTTTGAAAAAGGGAAGGGCCAAAAGAAAAAATTGAGATGTATTATGTACATGAACAAGTTCACAATGAATGTGATCATTTTATGTTAAAAATTGTACTACTATTAAAATAATTTTAAAAACTAAAAAAGAAAACGAAATCTTTTATATTCTTCAATACAGCACTCCTCTCTTCCTAATTCAGATTTTTTCATAAATTATAAATAAATTGAAGTTTGAAGGCGAACATATACAGGACTATTTCTATGATTGTAATTTAAAACAAATAATCTCTTATCTACATTTACTTCTTATTAATTTCCCTTTGTTACAGCAGTATATATGTTACTTTGAGTGGGGTTCTCCCTTTATTTTCTTTTACTGTCTTCAGAAGAATTTCCTCCTGTTTTCTTAGGAAAGATTTTAAGGGTGGAAGATATATAAAAGGATTCACTAGGAGCTAATGGAAGGAATGTGAAATTTCTACATACTTCAGTTGCACAAGTTTCAACTGCATAGGTGTGGATCTTGACATGAATGGATTAGGAATTTAGAGCCTAAGTCACTAATGAGGCAAATAAATAAATAAATAAACCAGAACAAAACAAAAAAAAACACTGCAGATGGACGGTGAACACGCGGGCCGTGAGTCACTAGCCCAGTGGTCTTCTGGAAGGACTCATGCAAGTTAGGATAGCTATATACTCAAGGCTAAGACTTAAGGCTGCAAAGAAAACTAATGGAAGGAAAAGAAAGCCATCAGCTTTGTTTCCCCTTCGTATTTTTAGGCTTTCTTTCTGTATGTTTGGTAACAACTGAGTTAAAATTTTATTAATCAGTTTAACATAAGGATTGAATGTTTGCCTTCTGAAGAGATGTTTCTGAGAGGGGATCAGAGAGGTTATTTTTTACCTAAATTACATATATCCTATAACTCTTGGGCATACTTTGTCTACAGAAAGACTATTTTAGGTACATTTTGGACCAGTAGTCAAATAATCCTAGGGCTGATATAAAAACCTTTGAACACTTGAATGTTTATATTTTTATCTGTCTTGAAAAATTTTAGATTTTTCCACAGCATGGGTATAGCATTCCAACATTCTTATACTATCCGTTACAGTTTTAAATTGAAAAAATGCTAAAAGTGTTTATGAAGAAAAGTTTACATAAAAGATTTTTTATCTTTAAAAGAGGAAGTAAATGTAGCAAAACTTTAACCAGGTGCAAGTGTCTGATTATTTCTTCTTTACTGCAACAGTCCTTCGAGCTGTGAACCAGTGGTGGTGAACCTATGGCGTGTGTGCCACAGTGGGCTGTTGGTTGTATTGAAAGCTCTGAAAGGTTCACCATCCCTGTTACAGCCACATGGAAGGTGTGTCTATCCAGGGAAGCCTGCTTGAGGTTTGGAGCCTGTGATTTCTAAGGGTACCTCATCGTGTATCTGCTACGTGATCAGCATGTGCAGACCTTATAACCAGACAACAGGTAGACACTATAAATTTCATGTCTACAAGGTCAACTAGCCTACTTTTCTAGAGATTCTGCTTAAGGCATAGACAGTAACATCCTTACTCACTACCTATTTTAATATTCCACAGATGTGGTCCTCAGACTTTGGCCAATAGGTATTGCCACGGTTGCAACCATAAATAAGAACCTAGTAAAACCCCCTTTTGGCACTGTTTTCTTCTAGGTCTCTCCTGTCATCTCAGGAAGATAGCATGTCCCCGCTATGTATGTGTTAGAAGTGTACTCATTCAGCATGTTTAAAACATGGTTAGTGTCTAATATTTCTGAGAAAGAAAATATAACTATATACACATATAAAAACAAAATTAAAAACAATGAAAGGAGGAAGGGAAAAACAACAGGTTCAGAGTCACGTGGTTTTATATAGGAGTTTAGTTTGAGGCCTATAATTAAGTGAATTCCACTTAAAACTTCTGAAGCTAACAGAACAAAAGAAAATGTATATGGACATTTAATTTATTTTTCTGTATATTTTGTTTCCTTGAAATATTTTACAACAATATCAATAAGAGAAAGAGATTGTAAGTTAGAAGACAAGATTAAAAAGTCTTATTCTACTTTAAGAGGAATTAACTAAATGGTGAACTGTGGTCTTTGGATAAATGAAATACATTTATCTGTTTGATATTGGAAAAACAGTGCAGAAATAAGTAATTTTATGCATATGGAATGGAAGAAGGGAATGTCATGAAGCACAATTAACTGCAGAAGAGGTGCCACAGTTTGAAGCTGTGGAGTCATTAAGACTTTCAGCAATATATTGATAGCACTGAAACCTCAAACGTGTCAGAGATCACTTTTTTATAATCATTCCAATATGAAAAAATTTAATGTTACCCTCAATTATAAATCAAAACTATGTGTATAAGAGTGGGTTACAAACAGGCAGACATTTTCAGAACTGAGTAAGAGGATCATGGGGAGAATGAAGGGGTGCAAAGAGTTCAAAGAGAATGATCAAGGTATGTTTTTACAGATGTACCAATACCCAATATGAATGTAAGTGTTGTATATACTGAACAAAATGGTAGCAATGAAGAAGATAATTATAAAGATGGTAAAAATCATGACATTAATTATAGTTAATTAGAAAAATTGCATGTGTCAAAATATTCACCTGGAATTTCCTTTGTCTTTGACGAACATTGAAATGTAACCCTTTTTCATTTTCATTGCAGCAAAAAAGCACTGAATAATTACTCTGGAGAAGAAAGTCTCAAAGAAAAAATTACTAATAGGTAGCCTGAAGAGAGTTCCACTGATAAAGAGTAAACACAGTCTTTTGATAAGTACGAGTAAAACATACAGCAACATCTTAATTCACAAATGCTTCTCTTCCTGAATAATTCAGTTCACAAGCAGAATCATCCAGCAAAATTTTGCTTCCACTTTTCAACTTCAAATCTGGTGACAAATACATCTGTGGTCATCTTCTGCAGTATGAACATGAATTCATCTATTTTCCCCAGAATCGTAGAATGAATTAAGTTCATAAACTGACGTACCACTGGAAAAGGAAAATGATATTAACTGTAATACATACAAAAATCAAAACATGGAAAAGTACAATGTGCATATATCAAAAATGATATATTGTATACATATTGTAAGGTAAATGTATTGAAAATTTCACGATTAATACAGATGTTTTAAATGCAGTCACATATCATTGAGCTGAATAAAGACTAAGATAACTACCTAGTTATTATGTCATGTAAGCCATCTAATTTAGATTATTCTCAGCATGATGTTGTGAAAGTGCTTTATCTGTGCTATGCATAAGATTTTATTTGTAGATTGAACAATAATCTTTATTGATATATATGCCAAGAATTTTACTTCTTGTTAGAAAATTTGTTTCATTTTTCCATAAAATAAAATTTAAAAAAGAATTTTATTTTCACAATTGCGAATTTGAAGGCTCCAAGAACAGGTTAAAGATGCCACTATTATATTTTCCAATGGGTAAGAAAATACACGAGACAACAACTATTTGGCCTTATAGCCACTTAAGAAATGATTATTATATTCTCTGAGACTCAGTGTCAGCCATACCAAAAGAAATGCCATTTCTTAAAATTTGTCTTTTAAAATGATTTTTTTAAGGGTTAGTTATCCCAATATTATTTCATCCAACTGGAATAAGAAAGTACTGACCATAGTTACTATGACTATTTTAAAACACTTCTCCAGAAGTCACAACTTATTTGAAGTAGTGAACTATAAAAAGATCAATAAAGAGAGGCTTCATATATTGAAATGCCATGTAAATATTGATGTAATAATTGGGTAGTTATTGAATTTAAATGAATAAATATACTACAATCTACATTCACCCATAAAAAGCCAAGGGCAATGCCTTGGTGATATTTTGTAAATTTACAATGCCTTGGTAAATGTTTTGAAAATGAAAACAGCATAGGAAATAAAAGGCAGACATAAGATAAAATTTACACAACAAATTTTAATGACAGGGAAGAATAAAAGAAAAAATATACAGGTTATGAAATTTGCAGGAATATGTATTATGAACTTTTAACCCATTTTTTTCTATATCAATGTAGAGATACATATACAACTACCTTTCAGATTTAATACTTGGAAGGTTTATATTCATTTAGTAAGATTTAAGTTACAAAAATCACTTGAGATATTTATACTTCTCTTTTAAAGAAGCGTTTCAGGATTTTGTCTCGAATCTGCTTAGTTTTCGCCACATAGACAATGGGGTTCATGACGGGAGGGATGAGGAAATGTATGTTGGCCATGGTCACGTAGACATGGGAAGGAAGCCTTGGGCCAAAGCGGTGCAGCAAAGACAGGCAGATCATGGGCGTGAAGAAGAGGACCACGGCACACAGGTGGGAGATGCAGGTGTTGAGAGCCTTGAGGCACCCACCACGGGATGCAGTGCTCAGCACAGTTTTCAGAATCAGCACATAAGAAAGGAGGATGAGGAGGAAGTCAAGTCCCATGGTGGAGAGCACCACGAATAGTCCCAAGATGCTGTTGATCCTGGTATCAGAGCAGGAGAGCTTTATGATGTCAGGATGCAGGCAGTAGGAATGAGAACGTACATTGGAGCAACAGAAGCACAGCCTCCTTAAGAGGATAGGCAGAGGCACCTGTAGTGTCAAAGTTCGAATAACAATAGTCAAACCTATCTTGGCAATCACCCTATGAGTGAGGATGGAGGAATAGTGCAATGGATGAGAAATGGCCACATAGTGGTCAAAGGCCATGGCCAGAATAATGGCTGACTCAACATCCTGGAAGGTGTGAATAAAGAACATTTGAGTGAAGCAAGTAGGGAAAGTCAGCTCTCGAGCATGGAGCCAGAAGATGCACAGCATGGTGGGGAAGGTGGTGAGGGACAGGCCTAGATCAGAGGCAGCTAGCATGGCCAGGAAGAGGTACATGGGCACATGGAGGCTGTGCTCCCTCCAGACAACTGTCATGATGGTCACGTTGCCCACTAAGGTCAGGAGGAACATGGCACAGAAGGGTATGGAGATCCCAATGTGTGCGGCCTCCAGCCCTGGAATACCTGTGACCAGGAAGCTGGAGAAGATGGAGCTGGTGCTGTTAGGAGAAAAAATGATGCCAGAAGAGCATACTCTTCCTGGAATGAAATGTCCCAGAAACACACGTTAATATTTGATCAAATAATTTTTACATTTTGAGTACATCCCCTAGGTTTTATCATTGCTGAAGTTGAAACTAATCTTTCCTATTGTACATTCGGTGCCTAACATAGAAAACAATACTTTATTGTTTGATCAACTTATCCAGAGTTATTACATAATTTAAAGAGAAGGAATAAATTTTATTTCCACTGTGTAGCCCTTTAAAAAGTTTCAATTGTCCTTTCCCTACACGGATTACAACAAAAGGTTACTACTTGAAGGCAAATAGACAAGTGGAGTCACAGGAGACAAAGGAGAAGTAATATCCCCGCTACTTTTATACCTCTGAAAGCCATGTTTTTGCTTATCTTCTATATTAAGTACCAAGTTTATTCTCTGCAAAACCTCTCTCCATATGACATGCTGAGCCTTGTTTTTGGTGCATTCTCCCTATCACTACTGTCATTTTCATCAGAATGTGTACTTATTTCTGTATTATGTGTCTCGACTGTTGCAGATTTTAAGAGATAGGCACATTTTAACCTGTTCCTCATTACTAATACCATACAGTATTTAAAAATGTTCATTGATTGAATTAATTAGCATGAGTCTCTACTATGAGATCCATAGGGAAGTAGTGGTAGCCCAGGCTCTTCATGTTCTGTACTGTGGTCCATGGCTTCAGTCCTACAGACCAGTTTCATGTTTCCATATAGATTGATCACCACAAGTCACAGCAATACATTTGAACTGTAAAATGTCATCTCCTATGTTACAGAGCCGAGCACTCCAGAAACTTCAGTCATTTACTCATGTCTGTTCCTTTGCATTCCTGAATCAGATTGTAATTAATGACAGTTTTGGAGATGAGAAATCAGGAAGACTAAACAAAGCAATAGACAGCCATGGGACCTTGTCTTCACTAAGAAAGCAGAAGATGAACATTAACTATTTCTTCTTTACTTTTCTTTGATTCCCCTCAATAACATTTGTGTGAGTGCGTGTGTGTGTGTGTGTGTGTGTGTGTGTGTGCATGCGTGTGTGTATGTAAACCTAAAATACAAAATGAATAGAGTTCTTTGTCTGGAGATTGTTCTTGCCCCAACTACTCTTGGACACTTAGTACATAGCTAGTTTATATTGCTTTTATGTTTCATATGAATCTGTCATTTCTACTAGATGCACATGTGATGGAGAGCAATGATCCTGATCCATGTATCTTTATATTTTCCCACAGATAATCATTCAGGGTTTGATATAAACCATGATTAATAAATATGATCCATGGTGGTAATTATAATGAAGCTCATGAACTCTCCCGTGGCTTATACAACTGAAATGCTTAGTACAATGCATCATGTAATAAGTTACACTGAGGTGGAAAATGAGGCTACAAAGCAGGGCAAAGTTGAGGTGATAGAAATCCTCATCTGCCATGGTAAATAATGTAGACTTAAACCTATAGGAATTGAGAATCAGTGTAATTCCTAGTGTGTATTTGTTCTTTTTTATTTTAAAAAGAAGAAAAGTAAGAAATTAAAAAATTTCACAACAAACCCATAGAACAGTAACAATAATCAGCACATTACATATTGTTATATTCATAGTAATTGTTTAGGGTATAAGATATGGAAATGAAACATTACCCTGAAAATTATTAGCACAAAACTTTTGTCTCAATGAATCAAGGGAAACCAGCTAGTGTGTATCTTAAAAAAAAATCTTGGATAACAAAGTGTTCCTACATTTCAGAATCCAGTTTCTGGACTACATCTTGTTTCAAGTTTGATTACTTTTATCTCTATACAAGCAATGCACAAAATCTCTCTTTCTCATACAGACAAAAGTGAAAAGATTCCTAGAAACAGTAAGACATTTTGATTTTTACTTTTTCTTAGTCATAAAGTTATTGCGATATTTTAAAATATAAAATTGAAAAAATAATCTTTAAAGTGAAATTTTAACTAAACTAAGGTAGAATCTCTCTTTTCTACATTATTATAGTGCTCTATTATTCTAGAATTTCCTGTCAGTCTTGGCCAGAAATGATAAATGTGGGACTAGTCATTCATAACATGTTTTACCCTGTTTTATTTTTCCGCTGAGAAATGAGTGTAGAAAGTAAAAGTATATGTAGTCATTTTGGAAATGTTTTATGTTTTTGACTTAATAATTTGACATAGTTTTCTCTAAAAAGAAGCTTTGGTGCTTTTGGGGTATATTTTTATTATTTTACACCAATTGATTTTTACTTATATTGTACAACACATTTATCATATTGATTGTGAGGAACTCATCCTTTTAAAGTGCCATTGCACAGCTTTGGAAGAATTGTGTTAATCAACAGCTTACTTAATGAAATATGCATTTCTCTTAAATTAGCCACATAGGAAAAAAAAGATAAACATATTTCTGTAAAATTCAAACTGTAAAGACCATGACTGTAGATTTTCAGTGCTTATCCAAAGTGTATGTAGACTCCTAAATTTATGGGGAAATTTTAAAATTTGATTTAATAATGCATGAGGATTTTTTTTCATAATGACTATTATATGTTTTGACAGTCAAAAGTTGCTTTCACTTCTATAATAAACAAGAACATTATTACAACCTACTCCACAGATTTGGTTCAGTACTGATCATTCGCTCCTATTTTATCAAGCCAAATCCTCAATACATGATTTTGTCCAGATGTCTAACTCCTAAAGAGATTTGAATGTGAACTAGTTTAATTAAAAATAACAGGCATGTACTAGATAACATAATGTACACTATGTTAAACATGCAGGGTAACTGTTATATCATATATAATTTATTTATTCTAGACAAAACATGTACTGAATGTACCTGAGTCTCCTTCACACATATTTCATGGCACACACTTTCTCTAAGGTCACCTCTCAATACTTCCAGTGTTTATGAAACTAAACAAATATTACATACATATTCTTCATGTTTCTATGTGGTCATCTTACATACAATTAAACTTCTAAGTATTTCATGCACTAATCATCCAAATTTTTCACCTTCTTTTGTTCACCAATGTCCTCACTATATTTTTGTCAATCTTTCAGTGAATACATACTTCAAAATCTTCATTCCCACCTGAGCATAGTGGTGCATACCTGTAACTCAGTACTTGGGAAATTGAGGCAGAAGAATTGCCCTGGTTCAAGGCCAACCTGAACTGCATAGTGAGACCCTTTCTCAAAAAGCAAAACAAAGCAAAATGTTTCTTTCCCCATCTGGGAGCAATTAGGCTATTTCTTAGATGCACTAATACTTAGTTAAAATGCCTCTTGTGTCTGATTCTTGATGAGGGGAATAGTCCTAGAGAAAATGATAAAGATAAAAGATTCAGGGCCTTCTTTATTTTGATATTAAGCATGACGGTCATAAAAGACTCTGCTTGTTGCTCCATTATTTCATTTCCAACAATAGAACAGAGTATCGGTCTACATTAATTTGGATGATACTTATGGAAGTGAGTAAGTGATTAATTTAAATTTTGTGTGTTATTTGGAAAAAAGAAAAAAAAACTAAGAATAATATCATAATCTCCATGGGCATTTTCCCCCTTATTTACAATTTTGCTGGGTTGGATAGGGTTTAGAAAACTGATTTTCCATGTGAGAAACACACTCTACCTCGTCTTTGTGTGTGTGTGTGTGTGTGTGTGTGTGAGTGCGCACCCCACCTGGACTCATCTAATACTTGATTTCTTCTCAATGTCTTGTTCATGGATTCATTGTCTTTAGAATCTAAACACTTTAGCTTCAAAAATGCTTATGTTCAGCAATGTGGTGAACCTCAAAATATGAGCTGTATCCATGGATACTATTTAAGTTCACCAGTTCAGAAACACTTCAAACCCACTTCATTCTACGTGGCTCAGATACCTGTTTTCAGTCTAAAATATTAGGGATAATTCCACAAAACCAGAAGGAAAAAAAAAATACTCCCCCAAACCCTGTGATTTCTTTTTTCTCCTCCATTTACTAATTCATTTAAAGTCTCTTTGGTCCTAACTTTAGTTTCAAATTTATTTTAAGAAAACTTGTTTTTCATCTCACCTAGTACCTGAAGCAGCATAGCTGTTAGAGTCCTGCAGAACAGTTTTCTTTACTGTGTTGAGGACTGGGAATGTCTGTGAACTGACTTGAAGCACCTTCTTATTAAGGTGGCTCTCCCCTGAGAATGGAAATCTCTGGATCTCAAAGTTGACATTTTTAATCCCCATCAATCCAACAAAGTTGGCCCAAGTGCTGATTGATTTTGTATTAGATGAAGTGGAAACAAAACTGATCAATATAGTGCTTCACATGGTAGGTGTCAATGTTTGCACCAACTAATTCTATCTATAATCAGTTCAAAAAATTTACTCTATGCATGGTAGGATAGTTTACATTTTATGTAACACACCCAAAGAAGTCAGAAAAATTCATTTCACTGAATGCTCCTCACTGAACTGTAGCAAAATTTTAATTCATGCATGATTTAGACATAAAATCTTATTTGGTATATGTAGAAATTGAGTTAGTATTCTGAAGCAGTTAAGTAAATCTGCTTTTCTGCCACCATCATTTATTCTCCTAAGATACCACTTACCTTTCACAAATGTATTTGTCAATGGATCTTTGTTGACATGGAATTGTATGTCATGAAGGATGTCTTTTTTAGAATATCACCATACTAAAGTAAAAAACATTTAAAGTATTGGTCAAAATTTAATTAAAGAAAACCATATGGAAGTAAATATATGCATATAAGTAAGTGCAAGTGAAATGTGAATCATAAGTATTTCTGTGCATGTCAATTTTGCAATTTTGACACTGCAGTATAGTTTTGCAAAATGTTACCATGGAGAAAAAATTGATAAATTGTGCATAATATCTCCTTCCACTATTTCTTACAACTGTATTTGAATGTAAAATTGTCATAATAAAAATTAAAAGTTAATTAATGTACCTTCAAAATTATAACTCTGTATTATCATGATGTGAAATGAGAAAATTTTTTCTTCTAAGAATGAATTTTTTTCTTTGGAGAAGAATCAGTTATGCAAACACCAGAGAACACAGGTATGTAAGTTAGCTGTTATCTTGAATTCTCAAAGTGACATTGGATCACTGAGGGTTTACTAGAGAAACAGATATAACACAAGATATACAAATGTATAAGAAATTATAAGATTGGCTTAAGCGGGTCAGCCACAGAATCAGATGAGGAAGTGTGCAGAGTGTGACTGCATACTGGAGGCTGAAGGTCCAGGCCAAGGTATGGAGCTCACTGCGGACACCATGCAGTTCCCTATCAGGAGTCTGATGTGTCTGCGACAGAACGCTGAAGAGTCTGCCGTAGAAAGCTGAAGAGTCCCACGCAGAATCTCAGCAGTCTACACCAGAGGCCAGAAGTCCATGTCCAAGCTGAAGGTGAAAAGTGGAGTTCCACCAAAGAACCAACAATCAGTCGTTCCTCCTTTCCCTTTTACTGTATGCAGGCTACACCCCTCCAGTGGGTGTAGCACCCACACCATCTGGAAGCCCTCCTCTTACACAGTTTGAGAATATCACAAAGTAAAGACTCTGGGCCCTGCTGAAGCACTTAAACTTCTGACATTCTCAAGTTAACACAATGTATCAACCTTTACAAACAAGCTCTATAATCATCTAGTAACAACGGCAAGGAAAATAGAAGGTACTGTTATTTTGTTTAGATGGAATAAAATCTCAGAGAAAGAATTTTCATTTTTATGGAGTTATTTTTGAAATTAAATTGGAGGATTTGCTGATACATTTTGAAAATTAATTATGTATTACATATATGATTTGCAAATTAGTTTTGCTATTTTGTACAACTTCTTTTCCTTTTATTGATTATTTCATTTGTTATACGTTTGTATTTGACATTATCCTGTTTTATTTTTACCTTGTTGCTTACACATTTATACTTATAGTCAACAAATTGTTTCCAAAATCAATGTCAAATCTCAGTATACTCTGCTTTTATAAGATGAGATTAAACATTTATAATGACATTTTTTTCTCTAAGCAAGATTCCTTCAGAATTTGGAAAATATTACTCAATATTCTTTTTTTATTTTAAAAAAGCAAAACAGAAAAAAAAAGTTAGAATTAATATAGAATTTCAGAAAAAAGTAAGAAATCAATACTAGTCAATGTATTGCATATTGTTATCTTTGAAGTAGTTGTTCAAGATATGAGATCTAGGCATAAAAAATGATCAGGGAATCAAACAATGACAACACAAATGATTCTTTCTGATGAACTATCAGAGAATTAGTAGTATATTTATTGGTCTTCCATGCTTATACATAAATACAGTTATACCTGTATATCTACAAACATATAATCTTCTCCTTCCTTCCATTCAATACTCTTATTTTCACATCAAAGAAGTTATTTCCATAGAATAATTAAAGACTTTTAATTCCTTTTTACCACAACATATTTAGAAATATTGATATGGAAACATCTCAGTTGAAATTTGAACTGATCCTCAATCAAATATTTTAAGGAAAGCTATCAACAAAGTATGACTTTAGGAATTCAATATTTACAAATTCATTTTGGGAAAATTGGTGTAGATCTTATGGTTTACAGATATCCATGTAAGTTAAAAAAAAAAAGACAATTCATTATAGGGCTAGGAAACGGGGTGCTTGAACAACCAAAAGAAAAATGCTGAAAAAAAAATCTATCTATCTATCTGGATAGATAAAGAGCCTCATATGAGATTTCTTTCTTTGTCTTTCTTTCTTTTGTTCTTTCTTTCTTTCTTTCTTAGACAGGGTTATCTGAGACAGGGTTTCACTATATACTTCAGGCTGGCCTTACACTCACTATGCAGACCCTACTGGACATGAACTCACAGTGATTCTCCTGCTTCAGCCTCCTGAATGCTAGAATTGCACACATGCACCACCATGCTCCATTCATCTGAGATTCCTTATGAAAAGGTACCACGAATCAAATTTAAAAGGTCTAAGTAAAGAATTAACACTTTCATTATAATCCTGTAAGTCAAATCTAAAAAAACTTAATTTAAATTATCTTTTTTTTTTTTTTTTTTTTTTTTTTGCGGCACCAGGGATCAAACTCACAACCTCGCACCTGCCAGACAGGCGCTTAAGCCACTGAGCCAAACTCCCGGCCCAAAAAAACTTAATTTAGAGATTTGAAACTTTTTGTCTAAAGGAAGCTCATATTCTTTTGTGTTTAGGTGAAAATCTGCATTGTCTATTTCCCACCTTTATGGGTTATCAATTCTAGGTATATTCATAGCTTTGTTATCTTATGGAGTTTTGTAAACTAGGGAAACTGTAAGTATGCAAATTTTATTTTACTCTGCACAGTTTCAGATTCTTTTTATTAAAATCTAGGGAAAGTGAAAAGAGTTCAAGATATCATATTGCAACTGGACATGCACATACATTGTTTATAGCAGCACAAACCATAAGAGTTAAATCGAGGAATCAACTATCACCAGAAAAATGGATAAGGAAAATGTGAAATACATACCTGATGGAATTTTACTCAACCATCATGGAGGTTAAATTTGAATCAGTTTTTTAGAAAACTGAATGCACCTTGAGTTCCTAAGTGCAATAAATCAGACGCAGAAAGCTATAGACCACATAGTTTCTCCTCTCTGAGAAACCCAAAGTACAAATAATTAAAAGAGCAATATAAAAAGTAAAATAAAAGAGTAAAGTAGATAATTAAAAGACGAAAATAGATGATAGGAAACAGAGAGAATTTAAAAAGCAGATCTAGGAATGGGGAGAGAGGACAGGAGAGGGGATGCAAAAGTGCAAAGGACCAAGATGAGACACGCACCAATACTCCTAAATAAACATATTCACTATATATTGCAAACATATACTAATCAATTTTTAAAAACAATAAAACTCACAGGCAGAAAACAATTATGTTTTTATTTCCAACTCATTTTAACATATATTTATTTTACATGCATCAATATTATCTCAACATTCCCTGTAAAACTATTCCCTCAGAGCAGATCCCTTCAAGGAGCTTCCCCTTTGTCCCAAGGGGAATCAATAGAAAACATCAGACAGATGTTATTTTTAGATCTTTATGAAATCGTGATTTTTAAAACTATTTTCCTACCAATCAATTTTTAACAATTCCTTCTCATGAGTTTCCTGTCTGATAGTCAACATGGAATATAAATACAGTGCTATTGGGGAAAAGGAAAGCACGACAGACACAGTGTTCGTCATAGCAAATAATAGTGATGATGACGACCATAAAGGTGATAAAATTGATGACAATTAATGGGAAATTGAAAACCTTGCCCAGTTTTCAATCTAAATTCTCTTTTTTCTGCATCCTATGTCACAATGTTAGCAAGAAAATCTATCTTTTTGTTTCAAAGCTTTGACTACCCTAGAAAGTATAGAAACAAAGATAATGTGCATAGTAACAATTAACAGTGGCAAAAGAATTTTTTAGAGAAAAGACACTCCGATTTGCTTGCCAATAAGAGCATTGTTACCTAGAAAACAAATGCTTGGAGAAAATACAACTAAAAATAGTGAAAATAATGATTTATTTTTGCTACATAGGGAAATAAATTCATGAGAAGATGGAGAATGTTTATATTTTATGATGGCATATGAACGGGGTTAAAATACAGAATTTTCTTTAAATAACTGAGATACTTTAAACGGTATAACGTTATATTGAATTTGGACAAATATTTGCATTCAATGTATCATAAGAGCTATGGTGTGCAAAACAGAAGTATTTCAGAGAATTTGTTCTATTTTTATCTTGTCTTTTGACTAAATGTACTAACTTACCTCCTAAGATAGTAAAAACAAAATAAAGCAGAGTAAAAAACGATCAAGATAGAAAGATGTTTGCATATTCAAAAATATTCAACCTAGATATTGTTGTATTGATGGGATTGTTAATATACATATCAATAAAAATACAACAAGGTGTAATAAAAAAACTGCATCATTCAGGTAATAGAGGAATAACAAACAAATGAGAAAAACTTCCAAAGATTGACAGAATATAACTGCCAATATGAAACATAAAATCTATGCAGAATTTGCATGATAGACTTATGCAAAGATTATAGTTAAATATAAAAAGGCATGACCACTATACATGGATGAAAAAAGATCTTGGGACATTTTATTTCTTTGTCTCTGCATACATACGAAAATATGTAAAGAGAAGCCTTGTAAGAGGATTTGGAAGAGTGATGATTTATTTCTATATTAGTTTCCCAAGATTTATTTTATAAATCCAGCTTGTTATTCTACAGTTTCCTTTTATAAGAAGACTTTTAGGATTTTATCACGAATCTGCTTAGTTTTTGCCACATACAAAATGGGGTTCATGACGGGAGGGATGAGGAAGTGCATGTTGGCCATGGTCACGTAGACGTGGGAGGGAAGCCTTGGGCCAAAGTGGTGCAGCACAGACAGGCAGATCATGGGCGTGAAGAAGAGGACCACGGCACACAGGTGGGAGATGCAGGTGTTGAGAGCCTTGAGGCGCCCACCACGGGATGCAATGCTCAACACAGTTTTCAGAATCAGCACATAAGAAAGGAGGATGAGGAGGAAGTCAAGTCCCATGGTGGAGAGCACCACGAATAGTCCCAAGATGCTATTGATCCTGGTATCAGAGCAGGAGAGCTTTATGATGTCAGGATGCAGGCAGTAGGAATGAGAAAGTACGTTGGAGTGACAGAAGCACAGCCTCCTTAAGAGGATAGGCAGAGGCACCTGTAGTGTCAAAGTTCGAACAACAATAGTCAAACCTATCTTGGCAATCATCCTATGAGTGAGGATGGAGGAATAGTGCAATGGATGAGAAATGGCCACGTAGCGGTCAAAGGCCATGGCCAGAATAACAGCAGACTCAAATACCTGAAAGGTGTGAATAAAGAACATTTGGGTGAAGCAAGCAGGGAAGGTCAGCTCTCGAGCATTGAGCCAGAAGATGCGCAACATGGTGGGGAAGGTGGCGAGGGACAGGCCCAGATCAGAGGCAGCTAGCATGGCCAGGAAGAGGTACATGGGCACATGGAGGCTGTGCTCCCTCCAGACAACTGTCATGATGGTCACGTGCCCACTAAGGTCAGGAGGAACATGGCACAGAAGGGTGTGGAGATCCCGATGTGTGCAGCCTCCAGTCCCGGAATACCTGTGACCAGGAAGCTGGAGAAGATGCAGTTTGTGCTGTTGACAAGGAGCATGATGTCAGAAAAGCATGAATTTCCTAAAATTAAAAAAAAAA
>RJWM01034046.1:0-20044 GCA_004363535.1 Dasyprocta punctata
GTGATGGTGATGGTGATGGTGGTGATGGTGGTGATGATGAGATGATGGTCATAGTCATGGCCATGGTCATGGCAGTGATGTGACTTGTACCCAGGCCTAAAGGGTTGCTAGGAGGCTGAAATCCACTCATATTCACAGCTCATACAGCTGCACTGGGAGCATAGTACATACTACACATGTGGGTTTGTCACATTTAAATGTTTGAAGGGTCCTTTTCCTGCAGGAAACTTTCGGCACATGGCATGGCCATTTCCCTCTGGGCAGCTAACTTGCTGGAGGGCTGACGATCCTTCAGGGGCTCTGTTCCCACCACACTGTGGAATAGTCCGTGCCCTGCTGGCTGGGCATTCTGTATGCAGGAGAGGCCACAGCAGGGGCCTCGCAGCCCTGGCTAAACAGACCCTTGCGGGGAGCGGACAGAGTGAACCAAAGCCTCTCAGCACTGCCCCTTCCACTGTGGCCTTCCGCTTCCTGCCGCACGCCAGGCTCCCTTGTCCCGGGCCTGCCGCCCGCACCCTCCTTTTCCTCATCCCGGGAGACCTTGCCCCGAAGCCCGCTGCTCCCTCCCACGCAGCCCTACTTTCCCGTAGCTCGTCTGTCGGCCGCGGGACGTCAGTGCCACCCGTGGCGTAGATCTCAGCGTCTCTTTGTTCCTCTAAATCCCAGCACTGTGCCTGACAGCCGGTGAGCCCCATGTGTGTTTGCCGGATGAGTACTAAAACCAGGGCCAGCACTCACTGGGCCCCTCAGGAACTGTGCACCCCAAGGTGAAGAACCCCTGGGGTTTGGTGCAGCCTGGTGCATCTGGGCGGAGCCACGTGGACACAGCAGGCTGGTTGTGAAAGAGCCAGGCTCCCCGTGACACAGCGGCCACCAGCCCCCGCCGCAACATCAGGCGAGCTTCGAGCAACAAAAATGCAACCGTGTTAAAGACCAGGCGCTCAGTGGCCGCAGCTCAGGTAGCTTCCGCCCTGGCCGGGCCGGGGTCCAGCCTTTCCCTTGTCACAAAGGCGGGGTGCTGCCTGAGGCTGGGCCTTACCATCCGGTGTGGGAGCCCAACAGCAGCCTGTGTCTGCGTCAGTGAGGGCTCAGTGGACCGCAGAGCATGCTGGGCAGGCACCTGGCCACCTCCCACGGGGACTGTGGCTGCTGTGCTGGACGGGGGTCTCCACCACGAGGGACACTCTGCTCTCTGAGGCTCATGCCCAGGAGCCGGGGCTGATCCTGCCTGTGAGCCCCCAGACCTGCAGGTCCCTTCCGCCCGAGCCCTCAGAACCCAGGGAGCCCTGTGTGCTGCTATCACCACGGCGCCCACCCCACGCCCTGTGGGTGTCCCAGGCCCCACAGCTGTGGTCACCGAGCGCACAGCCACAAGTCATCTCACTGGAGCCTTGGGAGGAGCTGGGATCCCCACCATCTGAAAGACGCAGAACCCTAAACTTCCCTGCCCAGGGCGCCCCACTGGCGTGCACCCCAGCACCCTGGCCTCTTCCCAGTCTGCTGCTTCCTTGCCTAGCGGTGGCCTCTGGGGCCTCATCTCAGTAGTGGTGACCACACAGTGTGGCCAGACACCGAGTCAGCAGCATGGTGGGGATGTGGCTGCAGGGCCAGGAAGCCACGTGTGTCCGGGCCCTGTCACGCCGCCAGTGCCAGTGCCGGAGGTTACCAAGCAACCGGGCTGCCCCTGAGGCGAGGACCCCGCGGCCCCCTCCCCACATTCCCAGTGCGGGATCAGAGGGGACCAGGGATCCTGAAGCGGGCGTGCCGGGAGGGAGCAGCTGAGACCCCAGGCAAGCAGGGCTCTGCGCCCCGAATCTGCGGGGTGCAGGCACTTGCTCAGTAACCTATCACAACTCTGTCTGTTTCTGCCCAGGCTTTATCACCCCCAGTGGGGCAAGAGCCATGGCGACTGAAGAAGAGGGGTCAGATTTTCCCCCTCTTAATCCAGGTGAGCAGCTTAACAGAATCCAGGGGCTCCGCGAGCACCAGACGAGGGCCCGGCCACGGGTCCCGCTGCTCCAGGTCCGGCCCAGTGCAGAAGGCAAGGCTGAGGCCCAGCGCGGCTGGAGCTGGGCACCGGGGCTGGGTTTCTGAGTCGCCCTCAGATGTGCTCGCCGGCCTTTCACCACGTGGCTCTGAGCATCGCCACCAGCCGTCACGGCCTTAGGGAACGCGGTTCCACAACCGTGAGGCTCTTTAAAATGGTTTTTTGCAGTTTTGTGCTTTTGCAGAATAACTCTTTTTATTCTGATCTGGAAGCCTCTCTCTGTCTCTGTCTCTGTCTCTCTCCCTCTCTGTCTGTCTGTCTCTGTCTTTCTCTGTCTGTCTGTCTCTGTTTCTCTCGCTGTCTCTCTCTCTCTCCGTGCCTCAGGATTTTGGGTCAGAGTCCCCCTCGCACCCCACCCACAGGAAAAGCTGAAACCTTGGTGCTATGCATGGACACCCAGCCCCAGGCAGCAAGGACCCCGCCAGCCCCTGGCTCTGTCTCACCTTGCAGGAAACTGAGGCTCAAGCACCCATGGGCCCCATTGTCTGCCCTGTGACAAGCACCGCAGGCAGTGACACTGCTGCCTGCAGTCTGTGACACTCAACTCCCCCACAGCACAGCCAGGTCAGGCAAGGTGCAGGGCAGTGTGTCTGGTGTCACACACACACACACATGCGTGCACACACATGCAACACTTTTTTTAGTGTTGGAGATTGAATCCAAGGCCTTTGCTCTGAGCTGCCTTCCCAGCAATTTGGGGGGGGGGACAGGGTCTTCTTAAGCTTCCCATGCTAGGCCTGAATTTTCAATCCTCCTGCCTCAGCCTCCAGGAATGCTGGGATTACACTCATGCACCACCCCGCCCAGCATATAATCCTATTTTATGAAAACAAAAAACGCACACATCTAGGAAGGAGGCATAGGAAACCATTAGGGTCATTTGCCGCGGGCTTGGAAGTTTCAAAATGGTGAAAACTTCCAGTTTTTCTTTTCTTTCTTTTTTTAATCCATTTTATTTCAAGTAGAAAAAGAAAAAAAAAGGAAAGAAGAAGGAAAGAAAACTAAAACAAAATTTCAAAACACATCAGTCAGGGAGTTTTTCTTTTCTACACTTCTCTGATTTACAGCTTTTGCAGTACACACATATTTTTTAATGTACACGTCTCACATTTCTGTGCACTTTTCTTTAAAAACCAGCAAGAGAGACTGCCACTGAACCGCTGCACCCTAGATGCTGAATTGATGCTGAAAGTCATACAAGAATGAGTAGCGGGCTAGGTGACACACACCCGTGATCCCAGCACTCTGGGAGGCTGAGGCAGGAGGATCTCTTGTTTGAGCTTGGCTTGGGCACTTTAGTAACATAGTAAGCCCCTGTCTTAAAAAAAAAGATAAAAAAAGAGCTGAAAATGTGACTCCACACAAAGGCCCTGGGTTTGAACCCCAGCCCCACAAAAAAATAAACATGAAAAAGAAAAGAATGGAAAATGGTGGCGAAACAGTCGCTGTCCTGATACCTGCGCGTTCCTCGACTGTGTGCCCTGCACTGCCCCCTCCACTGGGCCGATAAACCCACACTCTGGGAGGCTGAGGCAGGAGGATCTCTTGTTTGAGATCCAGCTCTGCAGTGGGTTTTGCTGTTGTGCTTTGCATTTTATAGGCTCAGAGTGACCGCAAGACCCAAAGGGGCGCTGCCCCGGGGGGAAGGCAGCACCGGGCTCAGGGGCCTCCAACCTGGGCTCCGGGCTTAGTCCTGAGAGACTGCTGCCTGGGGGTCCCCAACCGAGCCCCAGACTAAGCCCCCAGTGGGGCCAAAGGTAGAGGAGCAGCCGGGACCGAGAGAAGGGACACAGGACAGACGGGGCTCACGCTGAGGCCTCCACGGGGTGCACAGGCTGCACAAGGCCAGAGGCCTGGAGAATGGGGGGCTTTGCAAGGGACTGGGGTTCTGATCTGAGTGGGCCATGGGGGGTCGGAGTGGGAAGGGGTTGGCACACTTGTCCCTCGTCTGTGAACTCAAAGAATGATTGCAAACACTCTCCGGGGGCTCGCTTCCCTCTGCAGCTGTGGTTTTGCAATTCCCAGGCTGGCCTCAAACTCAAAGTGATCCTCCTGCCTCAGCTTCCTGAATGCTAGGATTTCGGGTATGCCCCACCATGCATCCCCTATAGATTCCAGTGTTTTAAAAAAGCACCACCGCCGTAGCCTTCCTTGTTGGTCGATTTACCCTTCACCTGGTAAAAGAGGAATATCAGCGAGACAAAGGTCAGAAGGTGTTCCGTGCAAGTCCCAGCGGTTTGTGAGAGGCTGAGTCACCAGGTGTCGCAGCTCAAGTGGGCGTGGGAAGGGCGCTTTTACAGGGCAGCCTAACGGATGACTCAGGGGACCCAGCTCAAGGATGGCCGCGTGCAATTTTCTGACGCTCACAAATTTGGTTTGTTTGGGAATAGATGCCATCTACAACTTTGGTTCTAGAGTATTCAATCCCATGTCCTTGGTTTTCTTTGTGGCTTTGTCTTTCTAAATATACTTTGGCAACGCAGGTGTTCAGGGGACCCTAACTGCGGCTGGCGGGAGATTACACCACTGAACTTCCTGGGCCAGTGCCTCAGGCTCCATAGAGGACTCCACATCCGGTGGTAGAGTTTGTGCACTGTGCAAAGCTTGGGGCTTTCAAGTGAAGCTAAAACACAGCCTGCTACTCGGACAGGAGCCGGGCATCTCTGTCTTTGTACAGAAGATGCACAGTCAGTTTGCCAAACCTTGGTCTGCCCACCTATGTGCCGCCAGGGGCGCCTTTTAAATTCATTTTCCGGAAAGGGAAACTTCCAGTTCCTGGGGGAACGTCGTGGCCAGCGATGGTGCCGGACAAGGAGGGAGCGGGCAGGAGAGACACCCAGCCCCAGCACCTCACGGCCTGGTCTGCAGTGAGCGGCACAGGGACAGGCTCCCGCTGCGGCCACCAGATGCCCCGCGCGCCCCGCTCCAGATGTCACCGCCATGGCCCCGAGGTGGCCCTGTGGCCAGCTCTGGTTTCCCAGGAAGCAGCATCTCCTCTTGCAGGGAGACTTGGGGGACCCAGCCGGCCGAGACTGACTCCCCCACAGCCTCCCCACGAGGCCAGCATTGCTCAGCCCAGCGAGGTGGGCTTCGGTGTGGACCCCGGGCCCCACCACTCACCCACAGATGCAGGGGCCTCACACCCAGGGGGACTGGGAGCGGCCGGGCCTGGACCTCCACAAACACACGCTCACCCGGCCTGCACGCGGTCTCCTCACCCGGCCCACGCCCTCCGCCCGGTCCCGTCTGGCTGTGCCCGGGCCGTGCCTCTCACACTCCGTGGCGCGGCCTCCCCGCACACAGCCCGGTGAAGGGCCGCGGGGACCGCGGGAGCCCGGTGCCCGTCCTCGGTCTCCTCGACTTCGCTGATCCACTGCGCACAGCCCAGCCTCCATCTCTGCTCACGTCTGCCTGGAGGCAGCACCACAAGGCCCCAGAGGCCTCTGCAGGGGACACAGCTCCTTCCCTGCTGTCTCCGCGCCCAGGCCCGGGCCCTGCTGAAGGCTGATGTGGGCACCGGCTGTGTCCTTGGTCACCAGAGTAACCCTGAGCGTCAGCGGTGACCTTGGCCTCCCGGATTTCCTCCTGCCTGGCTACTGGCCCTGCTGTCCTCACTTCGTGCTCCAGTTCACGGGGACCCCGACTCCTTTCTTGCTTTATGTAGCAAATCCCCTTGTCTGGGGCCCTGGTTCCTTGTCTGTGCTACTCCACAGCCTCCCCTCACATGCAAGCACAGCTGTTCCCAGGGGTTCATGAACCCTATCTCCTGCTACCAGAGCTTCCTGGCCTGAGCAGCTGCCGGCTCTTCCCAAATTCCTTCTAACTCTGCCTGGGCTTGACTTCCCCTTCACTGGCGGGGCTCGGCCTGAGGTAACCCTCCCCGCAGACTCCAGCCTGGATTTCCCCTGCCCCTGCCACCGCGGCTGTGTCTGTACCCCCTCCCCGAGCCGCAGCCCATAGCAAGGTTGACAGATGCTGTGTGGATATGAAGAGGGATGGATGGATGGAAGGAAGATGGATGGATAATGAGCAAATGAATGGATGGGTGGAGAATGAATGGATGATGGGCAGATAGAAGGAAGGACAGATGGATCATGGATGAATGGATGGGTGAATGATAATAGATGAGTGGATGATGAATGATGGATGAATGAATGAATGGATAGATGGAGGATGGATGACGCATGGATAATGGATGGATGGGTGAATGGATGAGCAGATAATGGATGGATGAATGGATAATGAATGATGGATGGGTGATGGATGGATGGATGAGTGGATGATGGATGGATGAATGGATGATGGATGGATGAATGGATAATGAATGATGGATGAATGAATGAATGGATAGATGGAGGATGGATGATGGATGGATGATGCATGGATAATGGATGGATGGGTGAATGAATGGATGATGGATGGATGGATGGATGAATGGATAATGGATGGATGAATGGATGATGGATGGATGATGGATGGGTGATGGATGGATGATAGATGGATGGGTAGATGGATGAGTGGGTGATGGATGGTTGGATGATGGATGGGTGGAGATGGGTGATGGATGAATGAATGAGTGAATGGTGGATGGATGGGTGAGTGGATGATGGATGGATGGATGGGTGAGTGGATGATGGATGGATGGATGGGTGAGTGGATGATGGATGATAGATGGATGATGGATGGATGATGGATGGGTAGATGAATGAGTGGGTGATGGACGGTTGGATGATGGATGGATGGAGATGGGTGATGGATGAATGAATAGTGAATGATGGATGGATGGCTGAGTGGATGATGGATGCATGGATGGAAGGTTGGATGATGGATGATGGATGCTGAATGGATGCTGGATGCTGGATGATAGATGGATGATGGGTGATGGATGAATTGATGGATGATGGATGGATAATGAATGGATGATGGGTGGATGATGAAAGATGGATGGATGGATAGGTAGAGGAGGAGAGTGGGAATGGATAAAGTGAATAAATAAATGGTAAATGAACAGATTAGATAGATAGTGACCCCCTCAATCCTGACTCCAGCATATCTCAGTGGCCGCTGCTGGACCAGCTCACAGAGGCACCTGGAAAGTTGGCTGCCCCCACAGCCTCCAGAGAAGAATGCAAGATGGAGCTCACAGTCTTGAGTGTTGGGCTCCAGTGGGAACCAGACGAACAGGCCACGGTCAAAGTGGCCATGCCCGTGGCCACGTCCTGCTCTTCCCTTGTGGGCCCAGCTCACTGCTAGGAGGTCACCCTGGGATCTGGGAGCTGCTCAGTTTGTGTTGATGGGCTCAGCATTCAGTGTCATAACCAAGATGCGCTGACTGACCGCAAAGGCCACGCTGGGAATTCACGAAGCTCACATGTAGCACTCTTGGGGTCACGTGACCGTCCCCCACCAGGCTGAGTGCTCCTCGGGCATGGAGTGGCACTCTGCCCTATGGCTCGTCCCAACTTGGGTCCACTGGCCAGAGCTCCGCCCCTCAGCAGAGTCAGTAGCCACCTGCTGATATTGAGACGACGGACACGGAACGCTGGTCAAATACACCTGTGCTCCTCCGTGCTTCCCAGACCCCACGGGCAGACAGCAGCTTGTGTTGGCTCGGACACAGATGGTCACCTAAGAGTTCTTGTGTTGGAAGCTCGGCCCCCAGCGTGGCGACATTAAAAGGCAGGGAGGCCCTTAAGAAGCAGGGCCCGGGGACGTCATCGGGCCTTGGGGGCCCTGCCCTTGAAAGGGACTGGGATGGCTCCCGGGCCCCGGCGTGGGTCTCTGAGCGGGCTGTGACGCAGAGCAGGGCTGGTGCGCCTTCCTGTGGGCGTCCTGCCTCCCGCGCACCCTCCCCTCCCCACCCCACACTCCTGCCTTGACGCCACCAGGTGCTCCCCAGAGCCTGCACCCTGCTGCCAGGGCCCCAGTGACCAGCACTCGGGGCTAAATGGACGCTTTTCTCCATCAAGCACCCAGCCTCAGGATGTTGTTATGGCAACAGCAAACCGCGCAGCTCCTCGCGGCACCCAACAGGTTAACATCGGCTCGGGGCGATACTCAGGGCGCGGGAGCCGGCTGCCCCTGAGGAGTTGGAGCCACTCGAAGACGGGCTGTTCCGCGGCACAGGCAGAGGTGAGTCTGGCCGGTGAAATGGAGAAGAACAGATAAAGTTAACAACCACATAACTCTCCTGGCGCATTTCTAATCTAAAACCTGCGCCCGCCTTCGGCAGAACACAGCGCCCTGGGTTCTCCATAAAACTGGGAATTTAGAGATTCTCCATTGGTCACTCGTGTCCTCGTTTACCTCTCAAGTTAGCAAACAACTTAACAGGAAGCCATGTGGGTCCCATTCGGGAGGCGGTGGTCAGAAGCCCGGGTGGCCTCCAGCCCCTCTCCTCCTGCGACACGGCCGAGGAGGCCGAGAGGTCCAGCTCGCCGAGAAAGCCCACCAGCCCGCCCTGGCTCCCCGGGGCTTGCACCACAAGCCTGCTCCTGTTACGCTGAGCCTTCGAGACTGGTTACTGCAGCCTCAGCCAGCCTGACCCAGGTCACACACGACGGTAACAACCGCGATGATTCTGGTTCTCAACTGCTCTATGCTAGCACTGTTCAGGGGACCGAGTACGCGCATGTGTTCGGCAGCCTTGATTTCTCTGGGGTGGGCTCACACTGTCTCCATGTGAGGACACACTTGGCAGTGCCCTTCCTGGCCTCGCCAGGCCCTTTGCTTTCTCCCCGATGCCCACCGATGTGGACTCGGCCCACACTGCTGCCTCTGTCTTGAAATCGCTCTAACGTACGCGGCCGACCCGCCCTCCCGTGGCTGTACCTGTGTGTGGAAGGGGTTTACTTTCACATAGCTGTCTCGGTGTCCGCCCCAACTCCTCCTCCAACCCGGGGCCCGCAGGTGCGAGGCTAGCACCGCCCAGCTCCCCGCACCCTTGCTGCTGCCCACGCAGGCCTTGCCTTCCAGGCCTCGAGCAGACACAAAATTCGTGACAAAGCGCAAGGCATGGGAGCCTGGGTGCCACCGCACTGACCCCACCGCCCCCTGGACCGGGCCTCAGGGGCTTTTCTGGAGAATGAAGATAAAGCCCATTGTGCCCAGTCACGTTCACAGCCTGCGGCTGCTATGACAGCGACCAGCTGGGTGGCTTCAATAACAGACATTTCTCTCTCACAAGTCTGAACGCCACAGTCAGAGTTCAGTCCGTGGGGCTGAAATCAAGGTGTGAGCAGGGCCACACTTCTGCTGGCGGCTCTGGCGAGAAACTGCTTCCTGCCCCTTCCCGCTCCTGGGGCCCACCGGCTTTGCTTGGCTGTGGCCTCGTCAAGCCAATGTCTGCCTCAGTCACACCGCCCTTCCCGCCTCCGTGTGAAGGCTCCCTGGCCTCCCCTTTCGAAGACACTCAAGGCTGAATTTGGAGCCCTCGAGGTCATCGCCTGGTGTCAAAGGCCTTCTTTCTGCCACATCCGCAAAGGCCTCTCTCTGCCCTCGCAGGCCACGTTCCTGAGTGCCAGGGTAGGACGTGGTGCCCTTGAGGCTGTCGTGCGCCTACCACACCACCCCAGATGGGCATCTCAGCTGGTGCACAGCCAGCCTGCAACGCCAGCTGGATTCCTAGCAGCAACGATTTGACCTCAGGCCGGAGACCCTCGCGAGCACAGGAGAACCAAGGCATTGCCAGCATCTTCTTCGTCACTGTGTTTCCGGGAGCCCAGAAGGTAGAATAATCATTCTATCGCACAGCATTCTGGGACACAGGTGCACCTGCAGCCTGTGTGATGGAGGCCATCACCGCTGTATGGCCACAGGCCGCACGGCCACTTCCCTGAAGGGGTCAATCAACGCCATCAGCCGGGACCAGAGCTGGAGGAACTGTGGCCTCGGCATCAGGTGGCGTTCGGAGGCATCACACACGGTTAAACGTGATACATTATTGGTTCTTAGGGTACGTCAACATCCAGCTTGACTTTGGCACTATTATTGTTGCTAATTGTATTTCCATAGCCAAGTGCTATAGTTGTTGCTATCAGTTGGTTTTCCGTGTATGCCAGTATCTGGATTGCCTTGGTGTCACTAACACTTCTGTGACCCATTCCCAGAGAACTGGGTACCGAGCCAAACACACTGCAGCCTCCCCTCCCAAACAAACCGAGGTGGTGGGATCCTGAGACAAAGGCAAAAGCCTGTATGTAGCCTATATTTAGCCACACCCGGAGTGTATCACTGAAAAGCAGGCCTCACTAAACAGATCTCCGCAGTAGCAACAAAGTCTTTCACCATAAGAAACCCACAAACCTCCGCACAAAATAAAAAACAAACAACAATAAAACATGAGAACACAAGGCAACAAAATACCTCCAAAGATCCCAGCTTCCCCAAAGCTGCCGCAGGGCTCATCAAGGGAGAGGAAATCAAAAGCCACACCACCGAACTATTTGAAAGGATAACCAAAGAGATGAGAAAACACATCAGTAAGGTGCTTTGCAATTTCAGAGAATATATAACCAAACAGATAACAATCCTAGTAAGCAAAATGATCAGTAAATCTACCAAAAATGCTATTAAACAGCTAGCTAAGCTAAACAAAGTAATGCAAAACATGAAATCCAGCAGAGGAAGGAACCAGAGTCCATGAAAAGGTACAAGCAGAAATTCAGGAGACTAAAATTTCTATTGAAAGTATGGGCAGTAAAATTCTCCTTCAAAATTGATGGAGAAATAAGATATTCCCAAATAAAAAAGGAATATTTTCATTTCTGAAAGAAGTTTATGACCACTGTTGTAGTCAGGGATTGCAAGGAAAACAAGACAATACGGAACACATAATTTACAGAATTATTTTATAATGGTCACCCAAAGTTTCAAACACAAAAGAAAAAGTTCGGGAAGTCTGTCCACACACTAAGACCCAAAGAAGCCACCTGAGGGCCTGGATTCCATGACAAGGTCCTGCATGAGTCCAGCTGGAGGCCTAGAGCCCATGACAATGTTCCCCATGAGTCCACCTGGAGGCCTAGAGCCCACAACAATTGCTCATGCAAGTCCATTTCACAGATCTGCACTGGGAAGGCCCAAAGTTCCACGGTGGAAGCCAGAAAGTCTGTGCCAGCAGGATGAAAGGTCTGTGCCAGCAGGCTGAGGGTTCTGCACTGGAGCCAGGAAGCAATGCTCAAAGTAAGGACCAGAGATCCCCCGAAAAGTACCACAGCCACCCTCAGCGACAAAGAGGTCCCGAGCTCCTCCAACAATGAGAACAACCAAGTTCATATCAGGAAGCCAGCGTGACAACTTCTCCTGCAGATTGAACAGCACCCATCTTCCCCTCTGAAGCCAGAAAGCTGTAAAGCAAGGCCAAGAGCTCCCCCAAAGTGAACTGCAGTCATCCTCAACGACAACAAGGTTCTGAGCTCTGACGATGAGAACAGCCAAGTTCATACTAAGAAAGAAGCTCGGCCAGCTCCTCCAGGAGAACCCACCTCAACAGGAGAACCAACACTAACAACGCCACCCTTGCTCTCCAGGTCTCCCTTTATGTTGGCAGCAATCCTCGGGTGGGCTGTCCACACTGCCAAAGTAATTCCCAGAAGCTAGCATTACTCTGAGTCCAAAACCAGACAAGGATCCAACCAAAAAAGAGAATTACAGGCCAATCCCTTTAATAAACACAGATGTAAAAATCCTCAACAAGATACTGGCAAACAAAATGCAACAAATCATCAAAAAGATGTATTATGAACACGTTGGCTTCATCCCAAGAATGCAAGGATGCTTCACCTATGCAAATCAATAGATGTACTACATCACCAAAATAGGACAAAAATAATAATCTTAATAGACACACACATAAAAAGCCTTTGACAAAACCCCACATCCATTCATGATTTAAAAAAAAAGAAGCCTGAAGAAAATAGGTATAGAAGGGTGTCATCTCAATCTAACAAAAGCCATTGATGACCAAACATCATATCAAAAGGGGAAAAATTGAAAGCCTTCCCTCACAGCTCGGGAACAAGACAACGATGTCCACTGTCACCGCCCCTGCTCAGCACCGTACCTGAGGCACTAGCCGAAGCAACCAAGTAAGAGACACAAATGCAAGTGATATGCATAGGAAAGAAAGGAGTCAGATTATCACTATTTCCAGATGACATGACCCTCTACACAGAAGACCCCCAAAACTCCCCAAAGACTCCTAGAATTAATAGCCAAAGTCAGCGTTGTAGTAGGACACAAAATCAACACACAAAAATCAATAGCGTTTCTGTACGCCAATATCAAACTCACTTTGAGAAAGATATCTGGAAAAATAATACCATTCACAAGAGGATCAAGAAAAACTAAATGCTTAAGAATTAACCTAACCAAGAAAGTGAAAGACCTCTGCAATAAAAACTGCAGTGCTCTGTAAAAGGAGGTCAAAGAGGAAAATAGAAAGAACCAAAGTGGCCATGTCTCCAAAACTGATGTATAAATTTAACAAAATCTCAATCAAAATATCAATAGCATCGCTCACAGGGCTACAGGAAATAATCCTAAAATTCATGTGGAACCAGAAGAGACCCAGAGGAGCAAAAGCAATCCCCGGCAGCAAGAGCAAAGCAGGAGGCATCACAATCCTGGATTCGAGGTTGTATCACAGTGCTCGCTGTGGCGGGACACAGGCTGGAGCTGTATTAGAAAGCTACGGTGAAAAAGAACCGTGACATTGGCACAAAAACAGACATGTGCACCAATGGAATAAAACACAGGAAACAGAAAAAAAAAGCCCAGGCATATTCAGTTACTTGATTTTTGACAAAGGGGCCAACACATACGCTGGCGGAAAGATCACCTCTTCAATAAATCCTGCTGGGGAAATTGTCTATCTACACGCCGAAGATGAGTCTAGACCCGTATAGTGTGCGTATACTAAACTGAAATCAAAATAGAAGGACAGATCTAAATGTTGAGACAAAAACAATCTGCGGGAAGATGAAATAGATAAAATTCTTGAAGATGTGGCAATAGGCCAGGACTTTCTGAACAGAACTCTTGTTGCACAAGAAACAGTTCCACAATTCTACAAATGAGACCAAAAATCTTCTGCACAGCAAAGGAAACAACCAACGAAGTGAAGAGGACTAATATCTAGAGCATATAAAGAATGCAAAAATTTAGACCCCTGCCAAAATAAAAGACCCAATCAAGAAATGAGCAAGAGAAATGAATAGAAATTTCTCATAAGTACGAGTGCCCAATAAATACATGAAAAATATTCAGCATTGCTGGCCATTCAAGAAATACAAATTAGAATGACCTCAGCCAAAGCAATGACTTAGGTCACACCTGCCTTTACATTAGCTCACCCACTGTGAGCCATTTTGAGTTGACTTTTGGATGTCTTAAGAAATTTTTGATGTGCTATAAGGTTTAGGGTTTTATTTGCATGTGGATATCCAGTTGTTCTAGTATATTTATCAGAAGTATAATTCTCCATTTAATTGCTTTTGCATCTCTGTCAGAAATCAATTTTCTGTTATGCGGTATTTGATTTGGGACCACACATTGGTGCCTTGGTGGTTTGTTTGTCTTGATATCAGTGCTGTTTTGTCAAGATTGGTGTAACTTTGTGGTAAGGTAAGTCGTGGGATTGGGGAGTGCTGGAGCTATAATTTTGTTCCTTTGTCAAAGTTATTTAGACTACTCTGAGTCGTTTGCATTTCTACAGAAATGTAAGAATCAAAATGTTAATTTTTATAAAAAATGATGTTGGCATTTTGATAAAGGATTGTGTTTTCTGATCTTTATTATTTTCTTCTATTTGTTTTTGGTTTTATTCCCTTTTATTTATAATTTCTTAAGGAAAGGTATGAGGGTATTTCATAACTTTCTTCTTTTTTAGTAAAAATACTTGGTGTTTTAAAAGAAGAAAAAAATGCAAATTAAAATAACACTGAGCTGGGGGTTTAGCTCAGCGGCACAAGCACCTGCCTGGCATGTGCAAGGTTGTGAGTTTGATCCTAGTAAAATAAATAAATAAAACAAAACAACCCTGAGATTCCATCTTACCCAGGAGAGAATGGCCATCATCAAGAAATCAAGTAATAACAAACGCTGGGGATGCTGTCGGAGGAAAGGAGCCCTTCTGCACTGTCGGTGGGAGTGTAAACTAGCTCAGCCACGACGGAAGTCAGTATGGAGACTCCTCCGAAAGCTAAAACTAGAAATTCCATTTGGTCTAACTATTCCCCTCCTAGGTAGCTTCCCAAAAGAGTCAAAGACACTGTGTTACAATGATCCATGCAGACCCATGCGTGTAGCGGCCTCATAGTAGCTACATTGTGGCAATAGCCCCTATGCCCATCCACAGATGAGCAGATGAAGGAGATACAGTATAGACGCACCGTGGAGTACTAATCTGCTGTAAAGAAGGATAAACTTCAGTTGTTTGTAAGTAAATGGATGCACCTTGGGACCACGATGATGGACAGGGTAAATCAGATTCACCAGTTTAAATATTGTGTGGTTTCTCTTCTATAAGAAACCCATGAGATAAAGAGCAAAACGCAGTGTAGATAATAAGAATTAGGGAGCTCTTTTTCAAATGAGAATAGGATCAAGTGAGGGAAGGAGAGAGAAAACGGAAAGAGAATTTTAAAAAGAAAGCATTGAGATGTGTTTATGTACATGCACAATGAATGTAACATTATGTAACACAAACATCTACTAACAAAAAAGAGAAGCTATTTAAAAAGAGTAACTGGTTCAGGCACGGGTACGTGACCCACACTGGGCCAATCGAATATAAGACCAAGTCATCCAGGGGGTTTCTGGGAAGGCACCTGCTCCCAGGAGGAAGCCACAGAAGGGGTGTCACGCAATGTGACGCTGGAACTGCCAGCACTGTCCTGTGACCAGCAGGGAGACAAAGCCGACGGCAAGGCTGGCACGGCAGAGAGGGACAGAACCGGGTCCTCGGGGCCACCCCTGCGGCCTGTCCTTGCCCTGCCGTGTGACCTCGTGCGTATGCTCATCCTTCGGGGCTGCTGGGTTTGATTCCCGTTGCTGGTCAAGCCCAGGAAGCAGAAAGCAGCCCACGCCCGACCCAGGAAGGGCGGCCATACCCCCAGATGACACCACATCCCGGACAGAACGCAGTTGGCTCTCAACCCTGCCCCCTTGTCCCCAGAGCCGGGAACCCCCACCCAGCGATGCCACAGAGCACGTCTAGCAAATCCTCTGGGCCCCCCTGACAGGCAGGGACGTTCACCTCCACATCTGGGTGAGTCCGGCCCTGGAGAAGCTCGGGGTGTTCCCCACCCTCCCACTCAGCCAGCCCCTCCCACGAACTTCCTTCTGGACCAGCCCCAGGCCCCCGACTCTTCTCCAAAGGCGGCTGCAGTCCCCGCCCTTCCTTCCCAAGCTGAGCCCCTCGCATGCACAGTGGTGGCCCAAAGCCGCGGCCAGCCGTTGCCTGGGGCCGCTCTCGCCCACCTGCCCAGCCCCTAGGCCCGGGAGGAACTCAGGGCTCCAGGGACCCCACCTGCTCCTACTTGACGGGAACAGGAGGTCGGTGGACACGGCTTCCTGTGAAACAGTCTTGGGAGCCAGGCGTCCCCAAGTGACTCCAGTCCGTGTCCTGCTGGCCTCCCACAGCTCAGTGCCAGCTGGTGGCTTGGAAGCGAGGGACCTTCGGTGGGGCCTGGGGACTGGCGTGAGGCAGGACAGGGAGCAAGGGAGGACAGCATGTGGGTCCTGGGCCCCGGAGTTCACCAAGAGGCAGTGGACGCTTGACATATGATGCTATGCGTCGGCTTCCTTTCCCACAGTCTGTGTCCCACCGCCAGGCACCCCGGGTCGTAGAGGGTCCAGCCGCACTTTGGGCAGAACCAGATGTGTCTGTCACTTTGGTGGAAAAGGCAGAGGAGACACAAGTTCAAATAATGCCCTCATACTTCCAGCCCTCGGGAGGCTGAGGCAGGAGGCTCTCTGTGAGTTTGAGGTCGGCCTGGACTCCATAGTGAGACCTTGTCTCAACAAGAGAAAAAAAATTTACTCCCTCATCCTGCCTCTATGGTCACCACAGCCCAGCCCAGCTCCTTGGGGCAGCCGGAGGCCCCAGACCGATACTTGATACTCATCCGAGAGGTGACTTGGGCAAGTTACTTCCCCTGTCTGTCCCTGGTTCTCCCGTCTGAAAAGTGAAACCTGGATCCTCCTAACGCCCCTTTTCCTTCGCCTCGCTGAGATTTCCCACTGCAGCTGACATCCACAGCTTTGCCAGTTGTTACCACGGTGAGCACCTCCCTGCCGGGCCCAGCTACGCGCTGCCTGCACGTCCTTCCACCCTGCAGCAGCTGGGCCAGCCACGCTGCTTTCGCCCAACTGCACAGATAGGGAGGCTGAGGGTGGCACCCCCTGCACAGGGGCGGTGTAGGAGCAGAACGCGGGTCAAGCAGGGCCCAAATCAATTTTTCACCCTCTGGGGCCAGCTCAGCGCTTTGGTTTTGGTGGTGGTGGTGGTGGTGGTGCTGGTGTTTGGGACAGGGTCTCACTATGCAGATCAGGCTGTCCCTTGAACTATGTAGTCCAGGCTGGCCTCGAACTCGAGGCCATCTTCCTGCCTCATCCTCCCAAGTGCTGGGATTACAGGCATGCACCACCATGCCCAGACTTCATCCTTGGTCCATTTACTTGGAATCACTTGGCACCACTGACCCCAGCGGGCAGCTCCTGTGAAATTCCCACATCGGTCAGTCTCTGTGAGTCCCTGGGAGGAGGCAGCCAGTGGACATTGAGGCGCAGGTGGGCGGTGGAGATACCTGGCCAGGGGCACAGCCTGAGCCGTTGCCAGACACCTGCTGTGCGGCACCAGGGCGGGTCGCTTGGGGCCACAGCTCCCTCCTGCGTGGCGGCTGGGGGCCTCGAGCACCCTTGAGCCCACCCAGAGTCCCCGCTGCACCCCGAGGGCCTCAGGAGATGCCTGGCAGAAAGCGGGTGCTCCGTAAACACAGGCAAAGCAGCTTGCACAAAGCAGGCGGGCGAGTGAGCCAGGAGGCTGACCGACAGGTCGCAGCCGTGCGGCCCTGACCCCGGGGCCGTCCAGTCGCCTGTGACAGGGTCTCTGCAGCCTGGCCTGCAGGCGAGGAGACCCCGACCTGTGTTTCTTCCTCTCCAACCTCTCCGGAGCGACACCCTCTCCTCCCTCGAAGAAATCTGGGCCCGGGACCATGGCAGCCGGCCAGCCCACGGTGCGCAGAGCACTCGCAGCCCCTGTCCCCACCTCTGTAGCCTGTGACATCGCGAGGTGACCGCGCTGCACCCCGGGAACTGGCAAACCCTTTTTCCCTTGTCAGGCTGCTACCAGCATGCCACTTTAAAAGGTCCAAACATCCTTGAAACATCTGATCTGAGCTTCAGAATTCCCACACGAGGCCGGGGACGTGGGCTCACCGCAGGGCCTTTGCCTGGCACGCACAGAGCCCCGGGCTCTGTCCCCGGCACAGGAAAAACAACAACAACAAACTTGTGTGTTTTGCAGCTGCTCCACAAAACACTATTTTTAGTTACAATAAAAAAGTGTTCCTGACCAGTTATATTAGTTCCCCGTACCCCCTTCTTATTAAAATGGAGGTGCAGAGAAGCCCACCACCTGGGTCCTAAGGCTCCTCCCCTCGCCCCAGGTGACAGCCAGGGTAAAATCCAGAGCCTGGGGCAAGGAGGAGACTCCCGGGTGCGGGGGACCACCGGGCGGGCACAAGTCCCCACGGGCTGTCCCAGACCCACCGGGCTCTGGCACACGCAGCGAGCCCCGCTCAGCGGGTCCCTCGAGGACAGTGACGCATCCACGCAGGCTCATGACCGGTACCATGGGCCGCTCTGAACGGCTGTGCCGGGGCCGGCCCAGGTGCACGGGGCTCTGAAGTTTATGTCAGTCCCTCCGGGAACCTGAAGAAAGCCTGGTTTTTGGTTTAAAATAAAAAGCGCGACCCCCGGGCACCACACGGTTTCCCAGCATCCCTCCATCCCATCATCCTCACCATCTGTTTCAGCTTTAATTAGCGCAGCGAAAGCGGGATTTCCCTGTACCGGTTCCTCCTCGGGTGAGGAAGCAGCCGCCAGAGTGCAGGTGCCGTCTCCTCCTCGCGGTCAGCGTTTAGGGAAGGGGAGCCACGCGGACGCGCTTCTGGGCTGTGGCTTCTCCAGGTGTGCGGGCCCACGTGCGCGGGGTCACCTGGCTGGCACAGGGACAGGGCGGGGCCCGGCAGGGAGACAGAGCGGGAAGCAGGGCCGCGACCACCTCCGTGGCCAGCTGCCCCCATGCTGGTGGTTGCAACTGCCGGCTCCGGGTCACGCAGCCCTGGGGTCTGCCCCACTCTGCCCCTCACTGTGTCACGGTGGGGCTCTCTGAGCCTCAGTTTCCTGCAGTGCGATATGGAAAAACAATGCCACCGGCCCACAGGACCGCCCCCCAGCTCAGACCAGGGGTTAGAAATCACTGGGGACTCAGGGACCCCCCACTGCACACGGGAGCCCCTGGGGAGCAGGCCACAGCCTCGCCCCCACAGCTCTCCAGCCCCCCGCGTGCCACGGGCCCCTAAGTCTCGCACCAGGCCAGCAAGCATGTGGGTCCTTGGTCAGCAGAGAGAGAAACCGAGGCCAGAGTTGTTAAGAGTCGGGGCCCTTAGCACTGCCTGGTCATCAGCGTCCCCCTGGGGAAAGGGCTCTGCTGAGGTCTCCCCGTCTCCCAGGACGCAGCAGCAGCCCTCAGCCCTCAGGACCAGGTGCCCATATCACAGAGCGGAGCAGCGGGCCAGATGGGCCTCTGCGTGGGCCCGCCGGGCCGGGTCACCCCTCTGGGTCAGCTGAGCAGCGTGCGTCACCCCGACTGCTGGTCCGGCTCGTCAGCCATGGCCCCAGGAGGCAGGAGCCAGAAGGGTCACCTTGCCGAGAATGCCCAGCTCTGGGGTCCGAGCCATCCAGCCACGGACACCCAGAATGGAGGCGGGACAGGACCAGACCCACCAGCGCGCAGACGGCGGCCTCCTGGGGAGCGCAGGGATCTGAGGTATCACAGATCCCCAGCCACTGTTTCACAAGGACAACAAGGAACCAGCGTGGGCCGAGAGACGCTGAGCGGCGGGGGCCATGCACAGGCCGCCCTGAGCCCTGCGATGTCCGGGACAAACTGAGTCACCACCCACAAGCACGGCTCCGTGTGTCCCCGCCGCCCAGCCCGACGGCGACCAGCTCCAAATCTGTTTCCCACCTGGAAAGCCGTCCAGGAGAACGCGGAGCCCCAGAGAGGGCAAGCAGCCTGTCCGAGGTCACGCAGCAGCTGGCCCTGGTTGGGGATGTCCTCCGCCCTCGCCTGGTCAGCTACCTGGCGGTGTCCGTTCACCCACACTCGCAGCTCGGCAGCCAGGCCCAGCGGGGGCAAGCCTCAGGCCAGGACGGGCCACCAGCGCCCCCTCGGAGAAAGGGGCCCTTCCAGGCAGGCCTGTCCTTTCCGGGTCAGTGCAGCTCCCCCTGGGTCGGCAGAAAGCTGTGAGCCGCGATCCTCCGTAGACAGGGAAACCTCTCCAAGGAGCTCTGTCCACCAGGAGAGACCCGGCCCCGGGCATGGGTTCCAGTCGGCACCCGAGGCCCACTCTGGCTCTGAAATCTCCAGGCTCAGTGACGAAAGGGTACCCACGGGGTGCACCTTGGAAGACAGAGTTGTGTTCTTTCCCCAGAACCCTCAGCACCTACGCCCTGAGGCGTTTACATGGTGATTTCCCGTGCCAGGCACACACAGGCACTGAAGATCCACCAACCTCTGCTCCCTCCCTGCCCTGACAGACTGCCGCTGGTCAGCATTGGGTGGTGACAGGTGTTCCCAAGAAGCAAAGGCCAGACAGGAGCAGAGAAAGGGAGGGCAGCACTCCAAGGAGGCAGCATGGCAGCAGATCGGGGAGGACGGGTGGCTGTGCAAAGGGCCTGGGGCAGGACACACATCTGTGAACAGCA
>RJWM01034047.1:0-20055 GCA_004363535.1 Dasyprocta punctata
AAAAGATAACAGAACAATCAAAACAAAGCAGTAGAACTGGCATAGAACTTCAAAGAGAGATACTATGAAAACAAAAGCTACTACATTGTATCTTGTTACTTTCAGAATAGTTGACCATTCCATCAGGCACAGCAAAAACAAACCAAAAACAAAACACAATAAAACCAATAAAAACAGGATGTGAAATAAAGAAAAGAAACAAAAGAAAGAAAAAAAAAAAGGAAACAAAAATTAAAATTAAGCAAAACAATGAGAACAATATTGGGGCTCGGAGACAAGACAGAGGACAATCCCACGTATTTGCCACACTACACAATGTCATCTACCCAAGAAATGCTGAGACTGCAGGCCTGAGGCCTGAAAATAACTAACAATACAAGCATTTAGTTGCTTCATATACCTCAGTTGCTATGAATGTAGCAGGTCCTCTAAGGAAGCAGGATGCTTATGGGGTGGCGGGGTGGGGGGAGTCCTTGATTCATAGCCCGTGCGCCGGTAGGCCTATGTAAATCACTTTTATAAACTATAATTATATTAGTCAAGAAGAAAAAATAAGCTGGTGCTATTACTGATTTTTAAAAAGAAGGGACAATAGAATATTATGAAGGAGTTCCAAACTGCCATAAACTCCATTCCATTAATTTAGAATTCGGCTCTGTGAAAACAGTCTGTTTAAAGAGGTTATACTTTTTGGTTTGCAAAAGTTACTGTGTAATCAAGTAAGTATGGGGAAAAACTGACACATAGACCGTAATAGCAGAAGAAAGCAGTAGAAAGATACCTGATATTCATAATAATTGTGGAATTATATGTCCCAATAACATATTACCCATATTGTACATTTATTCTTATGAGAAACCTAGATATATTTGTAAAACTGTTGAATTATGGACTTAATTTATAGTATAACATAATACATATTACTACAGATATGTATACTCTTCAGAGCAAAGCAGAATCCATCACCAAACAAGGTAAATGAAAAAGACAGAAATTATTCTTTCCCACATAAATGAGATTGATTTAAATCAAATAGCCCATGGAGTATATGGAAAGAGAAATGGAATCATCTCTAGATTGAAATATGTAAAGGCTCAACTACCTCAAATCTCCTATCACAAAACTGTTAGCAAAAGCTGGCAGCAGAGATAGACAGATGTGTCAAGACACCCATGCCCAGTAGGGTAGCAGCCACAGTGAGGGCACTCTAAGTATTTTTATTTTAAATAAAATAAAATTCAAGGAATTTTGCAGATGATTATAAACAAACATTTAAAAATACATCATGATGAGATGGAATACAAAATATAAAGGCTTAACCGAGAAGAAAATATTTATTTAAAAGAGAATTTGCCTCCCCTGGCTTGGGATCAGCTTTCTCATTGAATAAGAATCAGTTCTCAGCATGATCTGGATCTGAACTGCATTTTGAAATAATCCAGATAATCACTATTGCCACTTGTAAGTCACAAGGGACTGGAAAAAATATTTATAGTGTGGAAGTCAAAATGTCTCTCAAACGAATTGTATAATACATTTGATCCCTAGAAGACATAAAATGAAGAAGTTTCTCACTTTGAAATGTTTCCTAAATGGGGAAAGAAAGTGTTCCAGCTATATCAAATTACTTTTAATTCAACTACACGCACTGTGCTGTCTCTTCCTCCTAGACTTCTACAAATGCTATTCTGGCTGCTTTGACTGAAAAACTTCTAATACTTCAGTTCTCAATTTATTATCAATTTTTCTAGGTTTTCTCTTTGTCCCACTCCTCCTGAGAAATGAGGTACTCCTCCTGTATGTACTGTGTACCTATGTACTGGGGCAGCAGAGCACACACCCAGTACTTCACTGTTATTGACTATTTAATGGCTTTATCCATGACTGTGAGAGTTAGAGAGCAGAAATTAACCTTTCGTCAATATCACATGCATCTGCAGTGCCTGCAGAGCATCCAGCTCATCACACATACCTAATGTGTAAAATGTATATTGCTGAATGATAGAAAGGAAAGTAGGCAAGCTAGCCAGTGTAGCTCGATAGTGCCCATGGCTTCAGATGCCATAGGAGTTAGGAAAGAAGAAAAGTGTGACTGAATTCAGACACTTAGGTGTAGCACAGGCTCTATCATCAACTACTTCTGTGACCTAAACAAGTCAACTTACCTCTTAAAACCTCTGTATCCTGAGTGGATAAATAAAGAGATTGAACTCAGAGTATCCATCAAGTCTCTTCCAGGTTTACTACTCTCTCATATCCGACTGCCCTCAAAGCTGCCCATTGTCTATCATCCTACCCACATTTACTTGTACATGTCTTTTAAAATCAAATGATACTGTGTTGTACTCAGCAGAGCCCAGTGGGAAAAAGATGCAGTTGACTGAAGACAGTTTCTGAACATGCTGAATAAATGCATGAATAAATGAGCACACTTCCCTAAATCTCTTAAACTGCTACATCAGAGGGTGAATTTTTCTAGTTTTGGTTCATTGGACAACAAAATGTCATTTCATCTATTTCACTTCTAAGGGAAGGACAATCTTAATTCCCTTAGAAGAAAAGCAAAATACAGCACATAAAGGAGACTGATGGGGTTCACTACTTCTCAAAGAAGCTTAGGTTTACCAAGGAAACCCCAGCTTTGCTCAAGAAATGGAAATTACACACAAGTGACTTTTGAAATATCACTTCCTTGGGGCAACAGGACCAGTTGGATCAACTGGCTAAAGTCACCATGATGCTTTTCACCCAGGTCATTACCAATATTGGGGAAACTAACACCAGTCAAGAGTATAAGTCATGCACTCTTGGTGATTATTCGTCCTATGGAATTTAATTAGCCTAAGAGCCTTAGACATCACTATCATGTCATGATAAATATATAGAGAGAACTTATATAATATATTGTTAGCTTTTCCTCTTAGATTTTTTAGGCCAAGGAAAATACTATTCAAAAAAAATAAAATTCAAAAAAATACTATTCAAAAAAGAAAGCTGGAACATCACAAACACTGTCCTAGACAATACTTTTTAAATTGCAAATGTTTAAGCAAGATATTAGTTATATCTACACTTACTCACATTGAAAAAATAATTTTATCTTATGACAAAAACAGAAAAATATACTTAATGTGAAGATAGAAAAAATCAAATTTTCACCCTAAAGACAGCCAGAATTGAGTCCTTTTAGTCTTAAAGACATTTCCAAATAACTGGAATGTTGGCATTTAGACACAGAAATTTAAATTGGGTAATATCTGCTAGTTGACCCACTGGAGTTCTAAATGAGGTGCTTTATTACTATTATATGTCCCCTCTAGTACACCATCTCCAAATTAGCTGATGTCATGACCAGTATGGTCACCAGTTTTAATAATTCTATTAACTATAATAGTTCAAGAGTGCTACATACATTCATTATAAATATGAATATCTAAATGTGATAATTACAAAACAAAGTAACAGTAATAGTTCAAATATTATCTAAGCTTATATGTACACACATACATCCACAAGACAGTCATTCATATAAACTGCCTAAAGTGATGCCACAGAAAATGTATAGAAATAAATTGCAAGCAAATTAATTGAGGTAGTAATCAGAGGGCAGCAAAACGTCTGTACTACTACTTCAAAACCATTTTAAGAAATACTGTAGTCAAGGTCAGTAGGGCAGTCCATACACAAAAATGGAAAAGACTACTGTGGACCAAGGTTTTCCTGCATAAGTATTTTTAAGGCATAAAAAGTACTGCTACTACCACATGTTGTAGAAATACCTCCAGAAAATGTTCATATGTCCCAAGGGAAGGGATAACATTGTAAAATAGCTTAGCTGAGAGCTGCTGCCTTAGGCCCAGAATTCTGGGTGCTAGCCTGGTTCATGGCTTCAGATGTGTCTTAGTTACTTTTTGCTCGTTGCCGAGACAAAATACCTGACGCCCAAAGTTAGGGAAGGAAAGGTTTATTCTTACAGTTTCTCAGGAGTTTCAGTCCATAAAGTGGGCTCCAAGGCAGCATGGGATGACGGGGCTACAGTTCATGGCGGCTGCAGGCTGCAAGCTGCAAGCTGCAAGCCGCAATCCGCGCTGGCGAGAGAGAGGGTGGCGGAAGAGGAAGCAAGCAAGAGGAAGACCCGCCTTCCCTTATACTGTATCTCAGCTCCAGCCCTGGGCGGGTGTAGCAGTCACGTAATTAATCCTGGTGCTAGACAACAAACTGATCACAAGCATCAGACTCAGCCCCATCAAAAGTATGAGGACTTGGAGGTACATAGCGTATCCTATACAAGATGCAATGTGAGCTCACCTACACTAAGGAAGCCAGATCTGAGATGAATCACTCACTGCAAAGTGCAAGAGCTTCCCTATCTGCTTCCTCCTGGGACTTAGCCAGAAGTCTCTCAGCTCACAAGCTTAACCACGACTGGACCACAAAAGCTACTTAGATGTCTCAAATCATCTTTTGAGATTGAGTCCTTTAACAACTAACGATCAAAGGAAAGTAAAAATCATCAGAGCAAGAAACCAGTGTGATTGTTTAAAAGTTAACCAACAAAACTACCTATTATCTTAGAATACTAGGTTCTCACAGATGAAGAAAAATACATAAAACTGAAGGTTATCACAATTTTTATCTTCCTTTTTCTAAATATAGCTATTGTATACACTCTTAATTCCAGATATCGTGTTCTATTTAATTAATTTTTTAAATAGCAGGGATGCTATCCATGTATGCACTCTTAAATCTAGACATGGTGTTGTATTTCATTAATTTTTTAAATAGTAGGGATGTTATCCAGGGCTCGTGCATGCCAGGTAAATACTCAACCACTGAGCTATATCCCCAGTCCTTTTCATTTTATTTTGAGAAAGGATCTTGTTAAGTTGCTCAGGCTGGTCCTGAATTTATAATCCTTTTTAGTAGCTGGGATTACAGGCATGTGTCACCACAACCAACATGTTTCCTATTATTTGGTGGCTGCATCTCATCTGATTTGTTTGGTATTAAAAGTAGGTATCCCTATGTATTAAACTCAGGAAAATTATTCAAACTGTAGTTTAGCTAAAAGGGAGGCAGGATCATAAATCTGAAAAACACTAGAACAGTGTGTTGATTAAGAATAGCTCCATCACTTTCTAAAACTATCACCTCACTTTTTAAAATGGAGATCATGATGGCACCTAAGATCATTGGCTTGTTATGAGAATTTATAAGCTAAGGAGGTAAAGTCCTTACTATATGTGTTGCATATAGTAAGGGCTCAATCAGAATAGTGGATAATCATTTTATTATAAAAGTTATCATGTACACTATCCTAACTAAGCAAGACCACACATAATCGTCAATTTCATTTTATCACTCTCATACAATACTATACCATTAACAATCCAGTAAATCAGAAGAACTAGAGAAGGAATTATACATTCTCTTTGTAGAACTAGATGATATTCTCTACAAATACACCATTTTCTTTTTATTAAAAAAAGAAGAGAGAGTGATTAAACTCCCTTAATTGAGACCTCACCACTTTTTACCTTTCCTGGCTAATGGACCCACCACCAGAGGTAATAAGTGTGGGAAGAGCAGCAATCATTTCCTCCTGAGTATTATTATTCATGAGATGGTTCCATCTTTCAGCCTACACAGAACATACAGTCCTAGAAGAAAGTGGTTTTAAAATTTCACTGGGGAAAATGACTTTCCTCACAGTTAACAATGTTCTTGGATTAGAAATAGATCTCAAAGCATTCTCTCTGCTCTCAAGTTCTCATTCCTTTCAAGTTAGCTGAGTTCATTTTGATTGAGGGCCAGCACGTGTAGAGAATTTAGCAGGAAGCTGGAGGTATCTTGATGATCCAGGTTGGGCACTCACAGTCATCTGATCCCTGTGAGAGAAGCCAACGTTCACCAAGGGGATGTGGAATTATGAACTGAGCCAAAAAATATTTTATGAATATAAAACCTCTGCTAGACTGCCATGTCAGCAAAGAGTTCCCTAAGTAAGTGACACGAGAACCGAGCAGAAAGCTCAAGAGTCAATCCAGAAACCATACTTCTCAGATTTCTTTGGAGAAAAGGTCTAGTTAGATTCTACCAATGAGAGGCACTTGTGTTAAATGTGAAGCTCAGTCTCAGGACTATGAATCTTGACTGACTGTGTAACTGTCAGCAGAGGAGGTACCTGATCATACTCTTAGTTATGCAATCATGGTGGTGTTTGCCTTTTCTTGGTTCAACAGTTACCCTCATTCTTGATCGTCCCCAATCAGATTCTATGGCAAGATAGTCTTACGATAAATTTCTTTTTGGTTATAGTAGTCAGGAGTGGATTCTACTGTATGCCTCGATCAAACGGCTTGCTTCTAGTAACATGCCATATGTTGCTCTCAACTGCTTACATTTAGGATTATCCATGCTTATCTCCCCAACCAAATTTTCAGGACTGAAGAATGTTTTATTTCTTTTTGATAATCCAGAACCTAGAATAGTCACTGACTGACACATAAACTCAGTAAATGAGCAATAAATATGAGTTTGCACATGTTAAAAAAATTAGGACAGTGGCCAGGGATGTAACTCAGTGGTACGGTATTTGCCTAGCAAGTGCAAGGCCTTGAGTTCAATTCCTGGTATACCAAAAAAACCAAAAAACAAACAAACAAGAAACATTAGCACATTTGCCAATAGCAATTATAGAACCTCCACTAGATGTTAAAACACTGAGAAAGAGCTCAATTGATTCAAGAAATCACCCATTCCTTACTTCAACTTTACACTTATGTGGGAATCTCTATGTTCAACTGTCTTCTGAAGTGTTATGTTTTTAAAAAAATAAACCTCATGGAGAAAAGTCAATATGCCAACATAGATACATACTTCCCTAACATCCTTACCCTTGAGCTTATCATGATTCAAAATAGTTCCAAACAAGTAGAATACTGTTGAAAAGATCAGGTCTATACACTATACTTCCAGAAGCCAACTCCACTCACGCCCATCTACCTCCCTGTTCCAGCTTATAGGATGTTCTACAATGTTCAGCAGGCAGCTAGTGAACCTGGCTTCCAGAGCTATCACCATCTGTTTTCTAACCCCAATAAATAAAATACTTCTGCTCTATATATTTGCATTTCTCGTGGGACTAAGACCTAGATGGAAGTGGGGATAGAAGCTTTGTCTAATTTTAATAGCTTTTTAAAAAAGTTTTGAGTAGTAAGTTTAAGGTATAAGAATTCAATTAGCTGTAGAACAGTCTGAATTGATCTGGTTCAAATAATGCTACCATGTCCTAAAATCCTGAGCATTACATACTTTCTGAATAACAAATGTCACCAAGTTTCTATGACATTTTTTACAAAAAAACAAGGAATATCACCTCATTAGTTGAAGTTTGAATTCAATTTTGAATTCAAATGGAAGAATAGAATGCTGTGGTGACACGATGAAAACTACCGCTCTTTGACTTTGCTGTCACAGCCACAAGAAGAGTCCACTGAACACTTCTCATACTTGAATATTCTGTCCCTTACTGAAAATTTCCATATCTTGGCATTATGAAGTAAGCAAAAAATGTGGCACTAAGACCTAAAATTCATTCTGAAAGATCTGTCTTATTAGAAAAGGTTGATCAGAGATGTCTTGCCATCTAGGTTTCTCTATTTATTCAGCTTTCATTTCCTTTATCAACTGACAAAATATGCAAAGCATCATGTCCATGTGTACCTACACAGCTATACACAAGACTTAAGACTCTGAAGGCAAATCTGACAGATATTAGCTACGAGGCTAGCTTTGCCAGTGTAGCTATAGCTAAGAACAGAGTGTACCCATTTCTACTGGCATTAAAACACAAGGTGGAATGCCATTGAAGTTAATAATGTACCTCTGACATTAAGAATGAGCTTATTATTCTCCCATGCCATCAAATCCTAACGTAAAGTTTATGCTGTTCCAATCCAGACCTGCCTTAAAACACCCAATTACAATTAATGTGGTCAGAACTGTAAGAAATCTCTAGCCCTAAAAGCAGTATATCATTGGCCCATTGGCATCTGTGCTATTTCTACATTTTGAAGTAGTTCTGAATTGTGGACATTACTTCTTCAGAGATCATTTCTCTTTCACACCGAAAGTAAATAGAATAGAGGTCCAGTACTTTCACTATGTTGCCAGTGGTTGTACTTCCTCCACAAATGGCTCAGTGATGCTTGATTAAAAAACTTGAAGATAAGCAACCTCACCAAATACACAAGAAACAGTTTCAAATCTGTTTTCTACATGATTTAAACACTTGAGAGCATGATTACATTGTCAAAAGGAGACACAATATACAACTGACTGGCTTTGCCCTAGAACTTCCAAACTAGTTTCCAAAACTCTCAGTCTGGCTGTGAGGAAAAGTTTTACAAAATATTCTCATCAATAAAAATTATCATCTTCCATTTATGCACCAAAAGTTCCTTATCAAATCTTACGGAAAAAATGATTGTCCTTTATTCTTCAAGAATGAGGCTACAGTAGTATCTCAGTTCACAAACTTAATTCTTTCCATGATTCTGGTTGCAAACCAAATCAGATGAGAACTGAATCAGATTCAATGGTTAGGTTTAATATTGACCTTATGTGGAAACTGAATTTGGTTCTCATCCAACTAGGTTTGTGACCAGAATTATGGAGAAAATTAAGTTTGTGAACTGAAGTACTACTGTATTTAGTCTCAACTCTTGGAAAAGGAATCACTGAGATGTTTTTCCTCAACACACTCTCTGACCTGGTGCCATCATAATAAAAACTGAGGTCAAAAGGAAAATGAGTCCCAGAATTGCTTTTACTATTTTAGGTCTCTTCCAGTTCCACATAAATTTTAGGTTTGTTTTCTCTAGTTCTATGAGGTAGGTTATTGGTATTTTGATTGGGATTACACTGAATCTGTGTAACACTGTTGGAAGTGTGGTCATTTTTTCACTATATTGCTTTGTTTATTCAAGAAGAGGAAGTGTCTTTTAATTTTCTGATACCCTCTTCAATTCCTTTTTAAGAGTACTATAGTTTTCCATGTACAGGTCTTCAACTTCTTCATTAGACTGATTCCTAAGTATTTCATTTTTGTTGATGCTATTGTAAAAGGTGTTGCTTTCCTAATTTCTTTCAAAGTGAGGTTGTTATTAATATACAGGAATGCTATTGATTTTTTTAGTGTTGACTTTGTAGCCTGTTATGCTGCTATATTTGGATATTAATTCTAAAGTCTTTGGTGTAGTTTTTGGAGTCTTCTATGCAGAGCATCATGTCATCAGCAAATAATGATAATTTAATTTCTTCCTTTCCTACCTATAGTCCTTTTTATTTTTTTCTCTTGCCTACTTGCTTTAGCTAATGTTTCCAGAAATATATTGAATAGGAGTGGCAATAGTGGGCATCCTTGTCTTGTTCCCGATTTTACAGTGAAACTTTTCAGTTTTTGATCATTTAGTGTGATGCTGGCTATTGGTTTATCATAGATGGCTTTTATCAGTTTGAGGTAAATAACTTATATTACAAATTTCTTTAGGATTTTTTATCATGAATGTGTGATGAACTTTGTCAAATGCTTTTTATGTGTCTATTGAAATGATCATGTGTTTTTCATCCTTGGTTCTATTAATATAGCGTATTGTATTAACTTACTGATTTGTGTATGTTGAACTATCCCTATATCCTTAGGATGAATCCTACTTGATCATGGTGTATAATCATTTTGATGATTTGCTACATTCTGTTTGCCAGTATCTTATTGAGGATTTTTGAATCTATGCCCAATAGCAAGGAAGGGGGTATTATAATTCCCAATTTGAAGTTACACTACAAACCTATTGTGATAAAAACAGCATGATATTGGCAAAAAACAGACCTGATGATCAATGGGACAGAATAGAAAATTCAGAAACAATTTCCAAGCACACTCAGTTACCTTATCTTTGACAAAGAGGTCAAACACCTTCATTGGAAGAAAGTCTCTTTAATAGGTCAAACTAGGAAAAACTGGCTTTTGGAAGGCCAAAGATTGAATTTAGACCTGTATCTCTTACCATACACTAACTAAAATCAAAATGGATCAAAGATCTAAATATAAAAACAGAACTACTTAATCTGCTGCAAAACAGAATAGACAAAACTCTTGAAGATATAAGTGTAGGGAAATACTTTATGAACGAAACCTCCAAAGAATCAACAACTGGGATCACATCAAATTAAACAGCTTTTCCACAGCAAAAGAAATCACCAACGGAGTGAAGAGACAGCTCACAGAATAGGAAAATATTTTTACCAGCTACTCCTTAGACAAAGGACTAATATCTAGAATATATTTTTAAAAACTTTAAAAACTAGATCCCCCCAATTAAAAGATCCAATCCAAAAATGGGAATCTGATCTCAGATGAAGAAGTACAAACAGCAACTAAATATATAAAAAATGTTCACCATCATTTGAGAGGCACAAATTAAAACAACGCTAAAACTGTCTCTCACTTCAGAAAGAATGACTATCATCAAGAAATCAACCAATATTAAATGCTGGTAGGGATGTGGGGAAAAGGAACCCTTCTCCATTTTCGGAAGGAATGTAAATTGGTGCAACCACTATGGAAGTCAATATAGACATTCCTCAAAAAACTAAAACTTGAGTTTCCATTTGACCCAACTGTGCACTTTCTAAGTATCTTCCCAAAAGAGTTAAAAGCATCATACTACAATGATATATGCACACCCATGTTTATAGCAGCACAATTTATAATAGTTAAATCTTGGAAACAGCTCATATGCCCATCACCACGGATAAAGAAAATGTGGTATTTACATACAATAGAGACTAATCTACCATAAAGAAAGATAAATCAGTCAATTTGTAGGTACAGTGGTACCTCAGTTTGTGAACACTTTTGTTTGCAAACAATTTGGTTCACAAACAGAAGCATTTCACAAAATTTTGTTTCTGTTTGCAAACTCTGCATTAGTAATAAACACAACTGCAGCCATCCTTCCCATACAAACAAATATGGCCAACTTTTCTGAGTTGTAGACCAAATTAAGTTTGTGAACCAAGGTATCACCATAAATGGATGCACCTCAAGATCATGATTTTTAAGTAAAGTAAATAAGACACATAAGTTTAAATATCACATTGTTTCTCTTGTGTGATAAACCAAACAGTAAATAGGGAGCAAAACAGAGGACAGATACTAGAAAGTAGGAAGAGCATGTTCAAATGGGAAGGGGAACAAGGCGGGACGAGGGGAAAGAGAAGGAAGAGAAAAGGCATTTAAAAACAGGATAGAAAGGAAAAAATGGAAATAACCTTTTGTAAATGGGGAGAAAAAGAAAAGTTGAAAGGAGGGGAATGGAATAAAAATAAAACTTATGACATGTACAGGTAAAAAGTACATAAGGATAATGAATGTGATGGCTATGTATGGCAAATAGGTACTAATAAGAATAAACAAATTTTAAAAATAAAACTTCCCCATGGTACAGATACAGTAAAACATATTGTAACAAAAAAAAAAAAAAGGAAAGTGAGGTTTATTCACTTAATTTGCATTAGTAAATTTATTCTGTTTTCAGCTATGTGGCCTTGGGCAAGCTTATCATAAGCCTAAATTTTTAATCGTATATCTGTCATTAGGTCAAAAGAAAATAGTGTATATAATAAGTACACTAGAGTGTACACCACTCAGCTTTCACTATATGGTAAATTTAAACCAGGTGTAGTGGTGCACATCTGTAATCCCAGTGCTCTAGCAGGCTGAAGCAGGAGGATAACAAAGGTAAAGCCCAACCTGGGCAATTTATTGACTTAGCAAGACTGTCTCAAAATAAAAATGGAAAAAGGTTAGGGTTGTAGCTCAAGGTAAAGGCCCTTCATTCATTGCTCTGTACCACACACACACACACACACACACACACACACAAGACACACATAAGATACACTAAAGTTCAACAACTTTCAGATTTTGTTATCATTCACAGCTAGACATTCTACATGAAAAGTTTCCTCTTGAATCCCTAGAATATTTCTCATATTGTAACAATCTATCTGCCCTAGACAACCAGCCCCTTTGATTCAACGGTGCTCATTTATCTCTGCTAGAGTCTCTTCTAATTATCTGAATCAATTAGCTGGTAGTATGAGAGGGGGATCAAATGACCTAGACTTTGTCAGTAAAGATTTCGATGGAAATGAATTAATTACACAGTCCAACAAATCACCAATACTCTGAGGAAAAAGTTTTCTTGACAAAAGGTGGTATGCATGTGACCTAGCTTTGGGCAATCAAATGCTCCTACCTAAGACTTTAATAGGAGAAAACTCATTCATTCAATATTTATCGAGAACGTACACCTTCTAGGTGCTAAAAATATAACAGTGGAAATAAAGTCTATCTTCATGGAATTTATATTCTAGTAATACAAATGAACAAATGAAAGATACATAAATTTTGCAAACGGATAACTTCTATTAGAAAAATAAAACTGAATGTAAACACACAGGTGGTAGGAATGTGTCATGCTATTTTATGTAGGATGAACCAAAATCTATAACAAAGTCCTGCATCATTTGAGTAGAGACCCAGAGAAGTAAAAGCATGAGCCATGTAGATACTTAGAGCAATTCTACCCAAGAGAAATATAGCAGGAGTCACAAAGGTGATTTTAAAATTTCAAGTAGTCACATTTAAAAAGTAAAAGAAACAGATCACATTAATTTTTAAAATATATTTTATTTTACTGATATGTTTGAAGTATTTTAACTTTAACACAATGAATATAAGAATGACTAAAACAAAGCTCCTAACTGTACTTTTCATAATACGTCCTCCAAATCCAGAATATTTATAGCACATCTCAACTCAAGAGCTTCAGGTTCACAGCTCCTGCCCTGGGCAGTGTAGGCCGGGATGAGTGTCCCCACAGACCTCCAGCAAAAGTCTGAGCCCTGCCTGAGAAAGCACATCTGAGGTCCCTAATGTGACATGAGCAAAGGGGAGAACAGCAAGACTGGAAGTCAGAAGCACAACAATGCAGGACATAGTGAGCCTCTGAAAGGACTTCCACTGTGACTCTGAGTGCAAGTGAAAGCCATCAGGGAATGGGATAGCTTCATGAGTCTGTGAGTTGTCATCCTATCCTATACCCCATACTTGGCTTAGTGCTCTGCTACTGCTATCCCGAAATGTTAATTTTTGAGTAACAGGATCCATATTTTCATTTGTATTGAGCCCCACAAATTATGTAGCTGGTTGTGACTGGAGAATTTTGGTCGAGTGACATAAATTGTATTATTCTTTAAAAGGATTATTCCAGCTTCTATATTAAGAACACATTATAGGAAATGTAAGGGTAAATACAAGAAAAGCAGCTATGATGCTGCTGATATCAAAGTGATACCAAGAGCAGGGGCCAGTTTGTTCCATCTGTCTGCAGCTACAACATGGTGTCATGCAACAAGCTTGTTTGTTCTAGTGTCCTCGTTGGCCAAGCTGACTCCTACTGCTCACTGCTCATTTCCAACCAGGTTCCAGGATGAGTGCCTTTTAATCTGAGAATGTTACATCTTTCTACTTCATTTTTGCTTTCATAAAAGAGCAGGAATTAGTTTCTATTCCTGTTTAGGAGAAGGGCACTCTTTGGTTCTATCAAAACTGCACACAATAGCAAACAGGAATTCTCAAAAAAATTGTGGTCCTGTTACAAAATCAAGGTCCCCTATAATGGAGAAAGTGAGCCACTGAATGAAGGAAGAAAAGGCAGGCCTTAATGAAGTTAAGCATTTCATGTAATGTCACCATGGTTAGAAATTTCTATATATTCTCTATGCTGACTCAAATTGAGTAATGGGTGTCAAACATTACTCCTCCCACAGAAATAATATATAGGTTTGTTACTTTGGTTTGAATGTGACCCCCGAAAGACACATGCTGAATTGATCACCAATGTAATAATACTAACAGGTGGGATGTTTAGGAACTGATTATGTCAGGACAGCAGAGGTCTCACAGGTGGGATTAGCAACCCTAAAAAGGGTGGTAAAGTAGAAAGGCTTTCTTACCCCACCATCCCACCTACCATGTGAACATACAGCATGTCACCTCTAAAGGTGAAGCAACAAAGTGCCCTCAGGATGAGTGCCTTTTAATCTGAGAATGTTACATCTTTCTACTTCATTTTTGCTTTCATAAAAGAGCAGGAATTAGTTTCTCTTCTTCTTTAGGAGAAGGGCAAGATCAAGCCTGCCTGGATCTTGATCTTGGACTTCACAACTTTTAGAATGGTGAGAAAATTAAGCTCCGTTCCTCATAAATTACCAAGCCTCAGATGTTTTGTTATAGTACCAGGAATGGACAGGCAGAAAGACTCTCCCAAAGTCTGTGTAACTTGAAAATGTTTCTAAAGTACATTTAAAGACCCAAAAGTATACTGGCTCAACTCTCAGTAAGGAAAAAAGAAAACTAATTCTTTGAACTTTGTACTGTTTCTCTTTTTTACCCCCAGTGCTGGGGATTATACCTAGAGCCTTGTGCATACTGAACACCTGGTCTACTAGTTAGTTGCCCAGACTTATTATTTTAGATTTACTTCTAAATTTATACAACTGCCTGTATTTGTACTTAAGTTTACAAGTTTTAAAAAAACACCCTATTTAGTTTTTAAGTAATCAAATAGAAAATTTATCAAGCCACACTAAGTATGACATGATACAACTATCAGTATGTTATGTACCTGTAAAGAAAAACTTTATACACCCTAACCTGACCTAAAAGCTAATTTATTTTCCATACACTCAAATTAGCTCTAAAATTATGAAACATTGATAATACAAATTCAAACTTTAAGGGCTTATGTCAGCTACGCACCTTTTTCTGAAGAACATTGATTTTTCTTTCCTTCACTTCCAACATATCTTTCATGTCCCGAATCTCTCCAGCCAGTGTACCCTTCTCTTCTGTGAGGTCTTGTAGCTGTTTTGTTTTTTTATTGAGAAAAGATTCCTTCTCTTCCAGTCGCAATCTCAGTGCATCTACCTGAAATCAGGAAAAAGAAAGAAGGCTTTGATTAAGTTAACCTTTAGCAGTACCTTTGGAGGCACTGTTGTAGCATATGTCTCCTGAGTACAGTATGGTCAAAGCACTGTTCACTGGCACCTCAATGCCACACATTTTAACAATCAATGACTGCCTTAAAGTCCTTCTGAGTTCATGTCTGAACAGTGATGCATTTTTTTTAGAATATAAAGTGTCTATACAATAAGACATTATGAAATAAAAGTCTGATCGTATGTTTTATTTCCCCATTTATGAGAAATAGTATGTTTGCTTAGGTGGGGAAACAAAGCATGCTAACAAATACCCTGTACCTTTGAGAGCCAAAGGAGGGCAAAATTTTACTGCCCATGGTTTGCAGCATCCTCTAGGAATATGGAAAGCACAATAAGCAGTGAGAAGAACAAGAGTGACATGTAGAGAAATGCTCCTAAATCAGAAAAGTATGCCAAGTGGAAGTTAGAACTGCTGGAAGAAGAAAATGATGTGGAAACAGAACACTCATTCTCCAGTTATGTATGTGGAAGACCATTTTCCAAGCACTTAAAATAAAAAAGACACAGCATATCAAAAATTTACTATTTCTACCTGAGTTCAAAAATTATAAAATTAAATGTACAAATTAGAAAATCACAATTCTTACTTTTCAAATGTCATTAATAAATAGAAACTAAGGTTTTTTTTTTTTTAATTCTGAACACCAGGTATAGAGAAAGTTTCACTTTTCAGCTAACCAGACTAGATAAGAGAATATAAAAAATCACTGCAGTGGTAGAAAAATTAAACAATACAAAGAATATGAAAATCTTTAAATGACCACTTTATAGTTAATCCCATATAGCTTTTTAAAGTTATACTTTATTGATCTATAACACTGTATTTGCATGCAAATTTCTAAATGCACACTATTGTAGTTTTAAAAAACAATTATGACAGTTTATGTGAAGCATTACTATCCTTAATTTTTATCAGTTAAGAGGTTATGAGGTTTCCAAGGAAAATATTCTCAACTGAAAAATCCTATCTAATATATTGCTCCCAAGAAATTTGCTTTTTTAATTGAATATTTTTTAAATGGCTAGAACCCTTTGTTAAAAGGGTTGTGCTGATGATAATTCCACAGGTACTACTGCCATCATCAGAATTTTGTGTCATTCCCAACTTCTTATGTTGAAGTTTCATTTCCAGTGTGATGATATTATTATTATACTGGGGCTGTTCGGAGGCAATTAGGTCTTGGGGGCAGAGTCCTCATGAGTGGAATTATTTCCCTTACAAAAAACAACAGAGCTCTTTAGCCTCTTCTACAGGTGAGAATACAGTAAGAAAGGACCATCTATGAAGCTGACAGCAGGTCCTCATCAGACACTGAATGTCTTGACACACTGGTCTTAAGCTTTTCCACCTCTGATGGGTGGTAAAGAGAATGGTGTCTGGTATCTACAAATCATCTAATCCAGGCATTTTGTTTCAGAAAATCAAATGGACTAAGACAACCACCACAATTTATTTTCTCTGTTCATTAAAGACACCATGATTTGTGATCATATGTAAAGGCTATAAAGTCATAGTTAGAATCATCCCTCGGTTCCAAGAGTTACCTCTCCAGTGATTTGTCCTGGTCCCTTTGGGAAGGGATACATGATATAACTTGCAACTAGTTCTTTTGATATGAGATAGTAATGTGCTATATGTATTACAGCAAATCAAAATTACGTAGGTAAGGTCATAAGTGAGTCCACGAAATGATGTGTACAGAAATATTCATAGTAGCATTATTTATAATGGATCATACTGGACAAAACCCAAACATCTACCATCAAGTGAATGGCTAAACAAAACTGAGGTATATTTATGTGGAATGTCATCTAGCCATGAAAAGAAATACACTATACATACATACAACAACATAGATGAATTACCACAAGCAAGCTAAGCAAAAGGAATTCAGAGGACTTATTACATAATTATTTCTATAAAATTGAAAAAAGTAATCAATGGTGATACAAATGAGAGCAATGGTTGCTGGTGGTAGGAGAGGGAAGGGCTGCTGGCAAAAGGAAAGTAGAGAATTTTCTGTTCTCTAAAGTGATTGGGATACATGGTGAATAGATTTATCAAAAACTCTGGAAACTATATGGTTTAATTTATACTTAAATATAGTTAATAATTTCAATAAAACTGAAAAGCATATGAGTACACAACTAAGGATTAATAAACAATATATGGCAATCTCTTTCATGACCTAGAAACACCAAAACACCAAGAACAACAAAACTAAGGTTGGCAACCAAATTTCCAGATAAACCTTCTGGGAGAATAAAGGAGGCATGTGACAATAAAGTTCACTGGAGTAATGGGGTATTAGAGTAATGAAAGCATTATAATCCCTGCCCTCCATACCATAAAATCAATAAATAGTAGTGACATCAACAACCGGGTAGTAGAGATATAACCAGAAGTGGAGAGGTCAAACTAGTCAAATTAAATGAGTTAAAATGAATTGTCCTGAAGAAGAAGAAATGGGACCATGGGCGATAGATGGTTGCTGCAGCTCATAACAATTTTTATTGAATACTTTGCTTCTTTATACTACAGGCAAATTAGAATTTAGATGAAAAGAAAAATGTTTCTAAAGAATGCAAGAACATTATAGGTAAATGGATGCAACTTTAGACCATACTCATAAGTGAAATAAATCAGACTCATATGTGTAAATATCATATAGTCTCCCTAATGTAAAAAACTGAAAGAGTAAATAAGATCCAAAATGTACAATAGACATTGCAAAAGTGAAAGGAAAAGAAACTGCTCAAAAGGAAAGAACAACTGTGATAGGGAAAAGGAGAAAAGAAAGAAGGGAAAAGACTATACCATATATATATATATATTATATATATATTATATAATATATATTATATATTATATATATATATACACACACACAAGATAGATAATTATACTACTAATCTCTGTTAGTTCATCAAAAAGAATGGTTTGTGCTTTCACTGTTTGGTAATTTTTTTCATGCTTATATCTTGTAATCTAAACAACTACTTTGAAGATAACAATACACAATATATTAACCACTGTTAATCTCCTATTATTTTGTTTTGAAATTCTGTATCATTTTTATTCTTTTTTCATTTTAAAATTTAAAAAAAGAATGCAAGAATACTTTGATAAGCCAAAGTAAATAGATATGCAAACACTATGAGGATACAAAGTCAAAAAGCAACTTGGAATAAGAGGAAGAAGACTTTTGGGTCTTAGGTCCAGATCTGCCCCTTGTAGTTGTGAGGATCAGGGACAAAAAACCCTAATTTCCCCCACTCAGCACTCAGTTACAGCTTCTCCACTTGTAAAACAAAGAGGTCAGAAGAAACAGTCTTAAGTGCCTGATACTTAATGCATCTGGAGGGAAGAATCAGCCTTTGGTAGACTATGTCAAGGAAGAATGATAATATTAAATAATTTACTGCAGTAAAACTGCCTTTGCTTATCCTTTCCAAGAAATGGGTGCCAAAATTCTATTTCTAAAGGTCAATGGTGATGGGAAGTGGGGTGAATAGAGCGGTTTTCTAGTTTCTAACCCAGAAAAGAAGATGAAAGTAAGTAAAGGAAGGGATAATGACAGGTGCTTGGAACTCAGGACAAAGAGTAGTCCTGACCGCACTAAGAGAGATCCTAGATATCTTGTGACTAGAAAGACAAAGAGCTGCAGATTTCTCAAATATTTGATAAACATCTCTTCTCACAAAATGGTAGTAGATTCTGAAGGTGGGTGAAAAACTATATCCTAAAAATCTTTGCTTTTCTAAATGAAAATCTATGTGCCAAGTGCCCCGAGGCTTAACCATCCCAGATTCCTTTTTTTTTTTTTTTTTTTTTTGCAGCACTGGGGATTGAACTCACAACCTCTTACCTGTCAGGCAGTCACATAAGCCACTGAGCCGAACTTCCAGCCCTGGTTTTTTTGAGACAGGGTCGCACTGTGTAGCTCAGGCCGGCCTTGTGCTCGCGTTGCAGCCCAAGCGGGCCTTGAACTCACAATGCTCTTCCTACCTCAGCCTCGCAAGTGCTGGGATTAAAGGCATGCACCACCACGCCTGGCTCCATCCCAGATTCTTAATATTTTATCTTTGGTTGTTTTCATCTATGAACGTGGAATAATCCCACTGTTCTTTGACTTTTCATTATACCTGGTAACAAAACATGATTCTTAGGTTTTGTATAAAGCATAGCATTTGGAGAATTCCACAGAAATTGGCAGGACATGCTGAGCACTTTTATAACAGTAGATAGAAGGTATTACAACCAATTACAGATACAAAATATAGATATTTATATATAGGCTTACACAGTAGGATTCTGGGAAGAAATATATCACTGTTTCCCATATATCATAACTAGCCCCATATTCTGGTTATGATAGCTGGATGGTCTGTATCTGGGTTAAAAGGAAATGCCCACCATTCAAACTGTAATACAGATTTTTTTTCAGCCGAGTGGCTCGGCTCGAGCGTGTGCCATCCCACAGCTCCTGTGCAGACCCCGCCGCCCAGCAGGGTTGCTCCCGGCACTGTAGGCCTGGGACCTGCCCGGGCCTGCCCCGCAGGCATAGCTGTTGGGCCAAACTTGCAGACAGAACCAGGGTCGGGTCCACGTCACGCGCGGTGCCCAGCATAGCTCCCTGGGACGGTGAGGCCTTGGTCCACACCCAGTTAAGGAGGAGGCTCCACCTGCACGCCCCAGGAGGCCACCCTTTCTTGCTGCGCACGGGACCCAGCCTACTGGGTCCCGCGATCCTGCACGCCGCAAGAATCAGCGCGAACCTCAGGGGAAGGCCAGCCAGCCGCGCAGGACACAGAGCTACATAGATTCCAGAAGAAAATGACAAAACGAAAGACCAAGAGGCAGTCTCAGTCCCCCAGCCCACAAAGAACAAACCCAAGAGATACTGAAATGGAAGACAG
>RJWM01034048.1:0-20053 GCA_004363535.1 Dasyprocta punctata
TGACCTGGCCAGGCACTCACTCTCCACTCCCCAGCCCTTTAGTGCCCTGGGCCCTGAGAATGGTGACTGCGTACTTCTCCCCAGAGCACGGCAGGTTCCCAGGATGACAAGCAAGGACTTTGTGTTCCCAGCCCCACAGCCCCGGCCTGACTTACAGCAGCGCACCAGCCCTTCTGCTTAGTCACCTGTGAGGGACGGTGAGCCTTTGAATTCAGCCAGCGAATTAAAGGTCAGTGACTTGAGACCATGCTCATAAGTGAGACAAATCAAACCCACATGTGTAAATGCCGTATTGTCTCCCTAGTGTAAGAAACTGAAAAAGTATATATGATTCAAAATCTATAATAAATACTATGTAAGGGTAAAAAACAGCTCAAAGAGCAAAAGTAATTGGGAAGGGAAAAGGGGGAAAGAGGGACGGGAAAAGGAAAAGATATAAATCTGTATATATGTATATGTAAAATAACTAAAACGAACACACTGCTGAATGTATTCATTATTGAGAAAGAACAATTAATACTCATATGATTAGATCAATTTTACATGTCTATATCCGTTAATGTAAACAACCATTTTGAAGATAACGATATGCAATATTGCAACCATTGTCAAGTTTCTATCATCCTGTTTTGTAAACCTGTAATGTTACTGTTGTGCATTTACTCTAGTCATTTGTTTGTCTCTTTTGCTTTTTGTCTTTGTTATATGTGTCTTTTTTTCTCTTAAATAAATTAAAAAAAAATTAAAGGTCAGCTGCTTCTCTTGGGTCACTGATGAAAGGGGCAGCCCTCCCTTTGCCCTGCACGCTTGCTATTTCCTGCTTGCACCGTTCTACAGAAGAAAAATGCCTGTTTGAGAATTCTTGATGCTTAAGAGCTTTATTATCTGCACTGACAAATTGAGTCTGAGGATTTGTTTCCAACAAGGTCAGGTAAAGCAAGAACCCAGAAGTACCGCGCTGTTTAGGATCTACCCTTTCCGAGCCTGACCTGTGCCCTGTCCTGGCAACCCCACGCCACCTGTACCGTGTGTATTCTTGTTCCCGTGCCTTCACTCCCCAATCCCTTCTTTCTAGAATGCCTTTCCTCTCCTGCACCTGGCTCCTTTCATTGCTAAGATCAAGTCCAACTTCAGCCCCGTCTCTTCCAGCAAACCTTTCTTTGCCCCTGTCTTCTGTTCCACCCAGTTCTTCTCCCATTGTTCTGAGAAATGAACTTTATCCGCATACTTGTCATTGCACATTAAAATTATATGTGTTGGAGTGTCTGTAAGTTACCTGAAGAAGTAAATCTTTCCTTCCACCAGTACAATCCTGAGTGCCAGCCCTGCGCTTTGTGTACAACGGCCATTCTATCAATGCCGAGCCAGTGAACAGCACGCAGATGATAACTGGTTCCTCCGCTCACCGAAGCCTTCAGGTCTTCTTCGTCTTTATATCTGATGTCTTTGCTTTTATGGGACTAAAGTTGTTTCTTACTGAGTAATCGTCCTCTTGATTCACAACAAAATTTGCAGACCAAGCACCATTCGCAAAGCCTCTAATGTCCTGCAGTCAAGAGTCTCTGTCACACCTGATTTACTTCTTAGTACGCATGTTTCTTATTGTAAAACGTGATTGACCTGCCTATTAGAGTTGCCTTATAGCACACTCATGAAAGACAATTAAGAGAAAGGGCTAATAATCCTAATAGCAGTTAAAACAGTTTCATGATGAGATACAAGATTGAAAGGCTATTGGCTAATGGAATTTAAAGTGCAAGAGATTCTGATTCTTTGGTTACTCTACAAATGAACGGGACAACCCTTAGATCATAAAAATACCTTTTAAAGTGCTTTACTTTTGCTTCTCCATTTCCCTAAGACATGATAGCTTTTCATGCTGTAAGATTACCTGCTCACAGTAGTGGTGCATGCTTGTAATCTCAGACTCTGGGAAGCTGAGGCAGGAGGATAACAAGTTTGAGCCAGGCTGGGACAACTCAGCAACTCACTGAGAACTTGCCTCAAATAAAAATAAAATAAAATAAAATAGTAAAATAAAATAAAATAATAAAATGAAATAAGAGTTGGGGACACAGCTCTGTGCAAAGACCATGTGTCAGTTCCCAGTACTACCACCAGCAAAAGAGCAAAGCCCGAATGTGTTTACTTTAGTTACTCACCCTGGAGACGGATGGGTCTTAGTCCCTGGTCTGTGACGAACCAGGTTGCATGGCAGGAAATGAGTGGCAGGGAAGCAAACCAGCAAAGCTGCATTCACGTTTACAGCTGCTCCCCATGGCTTCATCGTCGTGTGAGCTCCACCTCCTGTCAGATCAGCAGTGGCAGCGGAGAGCCAGCCCTAGTACACTATCACCTAGTTCAACTCTCAAAAGTTTGAACATGGCCAGGTGTGGTGGCGCACTCCTGTAATCCCAGCATTTGGGAGGCTGAGGCAGGAGGATTGTTGCAAGTGCGAGAGCAGTCTGGGCTACAAAGTGAGCTCAAGGCCGGCCTGAACTGCATAGTGAGACCCTGTCTCAAAACAACAAAACAAAACAAAACAAAACTTTAAGCATGATTTCCCAACCTCAAAAGACCCCCAGCTTGGGAAAGAATAAATCCTCCACACATTCGTGGATAGGCAGGATGAACTGACTCTGTCCATGACAGGAGAGGATCAACTGCGTGAGGTCACAAGTGACGGGGCTTTAAGAGTACATCGGAGACAACTCCAAATCTCCACACATTCCGGATTAAAGTGAGATATCCTGACGCTGACACGGAAGCACTGCTTTCATTTCCAACATTTTAACTTTGTGAAGCAAGGTTGTCTGCACCGACGGCTGCCCAAACAAGATCAGAGAACAGACGAGACGGCAGCAACACAGTTCTGGTGTCACTGTCTCCCATCAACCTCAGGCGGGACAGTGTAGCAGCAGGAAGCTAAGCTCGGGGCTCAGAGGTTCTTCATTATGGTGAGTTGTGGAATTCTTTCATTATGTACTGCAGTGTAATAATAATAGAAGTAAAGTGCACGATAAATTCAATGCACTTGAATCATTCTGAAACCACCCCCTCCCCACTCACACCCATATGTTTTTAAAAACAGTATGTTTTTAAGCCAATATATGGATATAATATAAAGTCCAGTTCCTGGGTAGTCAACAAATGCTTGCTACAAAATGTTCAGCAGGGTTATTTGTGGAGAAAAGATCATCCTTAAAGGACATTGAAACAACCACTCTTACCGAAACGCTTATGGCTGAGTCTTCCAATTTTATTTCCGGTAACTGTCTTCTTTCTCTTCCAGTAATAGGAATTAAAGGCAAATGCATGACTTTCCAAATATAAATGCCCTTTCAAAGTTTCCACGATAGCCCCTGTAGCCAGATTCTAGTTAGTAGAAGTAAACCTAAGTGATCAGTGCAATTTTCGAGTTGTTTCTTTAAAAGGAAGGAAGTGTGATCTCCCCTACCCCTGGCTCCTATTCACAAGATGGAATTCAGATGTGATGGCCAGACGTGGATGCCCATGTTAGAACATGAGGTAGAAGCAGTGTGCTGAGAATAGTGTAACCACAAAACAGAGAGTCCTGGGGGCCCTGGCACTGTGGAGCTCCTTCATCAGTCTAAGTTCCCCATATGAGTCAGTTACTGGACAAAACTAACTTCTATATTGTGTAAGCTAGCATTTCTTTGGTTTTTTCCATAGCTGGGCCTGAACTTACATTTTATGTGACGTATTATGCATAAATTTCCACCATTTATAATTTTTCCCTAGAGATTAAAGCATTATATCATGTAGGCTTTCCTGGTAAAACCTGCACACTCTCCGAATGGAGATATATTTCAAGGGTTTTGGTCAGTAACATTTTAGCGCAAGTTAGCTCATCAGTTGACTTTTATTCTCTGCTTCCAGGGTTCTGGACTACAGAAGGATTCAGTGGTTAAAGTTGATGCAACCTAACCTTTTCCAATTAAGAAGCCCAAGTCGGGACGGAGAACTTAGCTGCCTCTGTGCAGGGCTTGGTCTACAAGTGCTCATTGCCACACCTGCGGAATTCTCCACATGACCCAAAGCATATTCTAAAGTTAAAGTTAACAAAGGGCACTATCCCTAAGGAATAGGGTCTGGTTAACAGTTTGTGAAGAAGTGGGTGAAAAGATATACAGCTCAGGTTATTGCTTGAGAGAGAAACAATTACTTTTTAATTGGCAACTGCCTTAAGTGGGTATAACTTTTGATGAGTATGATTTTATGTGATTTTTCTCTTGCGTTTTCTTATTAAAGTGACCCCTGGAACCTAATGCTTCCATGAGGACAGATGATTTTTGCTTTTTTTTTTTTCTGGTCTCTCCCTCCTCCTTTTTCCCAGGATGCCACATTCTTCCTTCCTTCAGTTCAGTCACTAACTTCCTCGACCGTGTCCTGTATTTCATCTTAGATTCCTGCATCCTGTTTGATCAACATTCCAAAAGATTGATAATTGTGAGACCCCAAATCATAAAGCAATGCATCGCAAAACAGACTTCCCCATCTGTAACTGCTGGGCTAAAATCTGAAACATGGAGAGAGATGTTTGACAATGAACAAAATATTTTGATTCAACTGTATTGGCCTAAAATATGAAAAATAGTGATCTCTGACAAGTGCTTTTTCCCCTCTGCTTGCATGTTTAGGGACAATTTTTGTTTAAGATTCACGTGGAGGTGCCAGTGTGAAATGAATACATGAAATGCCTTCTTATGCTTGTCTAGGGAGCTCTCCCTGCGTCTACTTACTTTAGCCAGGGAATTTCTATTACTAAAAAGGTCTCTGGAAAGGGTAGAATTAATTTATTTGAGCAGAAGTGTATCACTGTTTTCATACATTTAGGCATAGGACATTAATTATTTCACAAATTAAACAAAATTGAGAACACACTAGACAGTCAAAGCTGTGATGTTGACGGCTGACCTACTGGGTCAGGTAGTTTGCGTGCATTTTTTTCAGTGTGTGGCCTCATGAGTGTAGTGTAAGTTTAATTCAGGTTGTCTTTTTGGCCTACAGGCAAGTATCCTGAGACACTGGTATTCAATAATCAAGTCAGCGCTAATTTCACTGATGGTCTATTACCAAGCTTTGCTGGTTAGGCAAGAAGCGTTTATTCCTGAAATTCCCACACTAACCAGATTAAATGTATAGACTGGGATAAAAATGTCATCTCTTTTGCTAATTGCCACTAACACTGGACAGAATACAAAACAACAAGCAGCCCCCAGAGGACTCTGAAAAGTAAATGGTAATTCAGCAATACGGCTTGGCTGAGAATCTGGTAAGGTGCGGTGATTCACACTCCCCCGTTTCTCTTTGGCTCTAGGCTTTGACCTGAGAACAGAATGACGAGCAGCTGAGGGCTACGCACCGGCAGGCAAACCAGAGCAGTCAGCTCTTGCTACCCAGTGGGCCAGGAATGTGTGTTTTCCAGAGACTGTGAAAGACAGGGAAACAGTTTTCTGGTTTTTATGCTCCATTCTCTCCCACCTCCGGGCCAGCTCCAGGCATGGTGCGATACCACATCACTGCAGTGCTGCTCACCTCAAACTCCTGACTAAAGAAGCTGGAGGAAGGGGTTTCTGTTTTCAAAGAGTACAAGGAAATCAGGGAAAATTTAAACAGTATGTGAAAACAAAACAAACAAAGGAACAAAAACCAAACTCATAAAAACCTATGAACCAGTGCTCAGCAGTATCCAGAGAGGCCGGCGTGGAGATGGGCGAGACCAGCAGTGGCAGCCCCGTGGCACGCGTGCCACGCCAGGCTGGTGGCGTCACTGCAAGCTCTAAAAGGTTCGCCCTCGCTGGCCTCGATGTTACAATAACTTAAAGCAGCGGCACTGAGCAGGCTCTATGAAACCCTAGTGAATAATCCTAAAGTAAGTGGGAGGACAGAATTTCTCAGCAAAGAAGTAGAAATTATTTTTAAAAATGGAAATTTTAGACCTAAAAATCACTGCATTTAGGATCCAAGCAAAGCTATAAATCAATTTTACATCATTAAAACTTACTCAATATTTTAGGACGTAACCACAAAATACACATTATGTGTATAGGCACACAAAAGACTCACCAAGATAGATCTCATCTTGGGCCATAGAACAAATCTTGACAAATTAAGGAAACAAAACCATCCCAGGTATATTCTCTAAGCATAAAGAAATTTATAAGGAATCAATGGTGGAAAGACGTGTAGAAAATAATCAGACATGTTGATTGAAGTTAAATAAAAGACTTTTAATAATTGATAGGTTAATGAAAATGGCATGAGGAAGTAGAGAATATTTTAAATAGAATGAAAAAGAAAAGTGGACTCTCAAAATCTATGGGCAACAGGTAAAGCAGTACTTACAATACCATTAAACATTTATGTCAGAAAAAAAATTTCAAGTTAATAGTCAAAGCATCCACATTAAATAACTGAAAAAGGAAACAAAACAGGCAGAAAATCAAAAGCAAGAGGATGAAAAACATTTCAAACAGTAATAACAATGAAACTAAAATCAGGTTCTTTAGTAAATAAAAAAATTGATAAACCACTATATGGACTGGCCAAGAAAAAAACAGAAAACGCATCACCAAAATCTAGACTGAAAGAGAAAACATAACTATGGCTCCTACCGACATTAAAAGGATAAGCTGTATAACATGACCTAAGAAGCTGTTGAAGCTAGAGATTGATCACATGTGTGGGGCTAAAGCAAGGTCAGTCCTGAAAACACAGAAAGCCCAAAACCAGCCAGGTAAACAAGTTGTTCCCGCTCCAAGAAGGCAAGGGGCCCAGGCCAGCCAGGCAGACAAGTTACTAGGAAACAGGGTTGAAATTGACACCTTCCTCCTGAGTACACAAACAAACCTGCTGCAGTGGCTGAGCAGTTCCCTTCCTCCTATAGGGAGGGTAAGGGCTCCACCTGACCCAGCTTTTGTGTCATCTTTATTTTCCCATCTCACCTCTTTCCCCTGGGAACATCTAGAGCTGCCCCTGGTCCTTACCTTATGAGTTTCATGTTTCTGCACATAGGTTGCTAATTGTTTTAGCACCATTTCTTTTCAAGCTTGTATTTTCCTATTGTATTGTCAAAAATCAGTTGGTTATATTATGGGGTTAATTTCCATACTTTCTAATCAACTCCATGGATTAGAATGGCTATCTTTTTAAAAATATTTATTAGTATAAGTTTATGATGCACAGTAATTTCATCCATCTTGGGAAACTGATCCATATATATTGCATCTCGATAATTTTAATCTTACTTCTCCCATCACTCATCCTACATCCTGTCTTTGTCCACAGGACACATTCCCTCTTCACAGGGTTCACCTTCCACTTTCTTACCATTTCTCTTTAATTTTTCTCTTTACATTATTTATATTCTGGGTCTCCATTATTAGAGGAACCATGCAACCTTTACTTTTCATTACTGGATTTATTTCACTTGGTATTTTGGTCTCAAGATTTAATGATTTTTGGATAAATGATTCAAATTTATCCTTCTTTATGACTGAATAGTACTCCATTGTGTGTATAACACATTTTCTCTATCCATTTACCTGCTGGTGGGCATACAGGCTGCTTCCATGATTTAGCATCTTATGAGCTGTGTTGCTATAAACATGGGTATATATGTATTCCTGTAACATGCAAACACAATTTTTATTTTGTGCTTTTTTCCCCACAGCCTTTCCAGCATTTGTTATTGCTTGAAACTTTGGTAATAGCCATTCTTACTGGATTAAGTGGGAATCTCATTTTGATTTGCATTGCTCTAATGATCAAAGATGCTGAACATTTTTTCATGTATTTATTGGTCATTTGTACTTCTTCTGATGTGTCTATTCATTTCAGTTACTCATTTTTGATTGGCTCTTTTACTTGGGGATCTAATTTTTTTAGTTCTTTATATATTCTAGATATTAATTCTGTCTGGGGAGTAGCTGTCAATATCTTTTCGTATTCTGTATGTTGTCTCTTCACCTTGTTGGCTGTTGCTTCCTTTGCTGTACAGAAGCTTTTAATTAATATAATCTCATTTGCTGATTCTCGGTATTAAGTTTTAGGCAATTGGGGCTCAGCAAGTTCTTGTCTATGCCTACATCTTCAAGAGTTTTATGAATATTTTCTTCCAGAGTATTTACTGTTTTTTTAACTGTTTTTTTTAATGATACATAGTCTTGGATCCATTTTGATTTAGTATGGGGTGAGAAATACCCTTCTGTATGTGGATAACGAGTTTCCCCAGCACCATGTGTAAGAGGCTGTCTTTTCTCCAGGGTGCATCGTTGGCTTCTTTGTCAAAAGCCAGATGGTTGAAGGTGTTTGGGGTTGTTTCTGCATCCCCTGTTCCATTCTGTTGGTCAACATGGCTAGCTTAGTAGCACAAGTTGAAGCTGGAAAGTGTAGTGTCTCCTGCTTTGTTTTTGTTGCTTCATCGTGCTTTGACTGTTCTGGGACTCTTGCATTGTTTTTCGTAGTTCTGTGAAAAGTGCTGATAGTACTTTGATTGGAAATCATTTTTGATAACATGGTCATTTTGACAAGATTGGTTCTGCCCATCCGACAACAGGAAATGGACGTCTTTTCATTTTTAAATGTCCTTTCTTCAAGCTCTTTTTTCAGAGCAATGTAATTTTTGTTATAGAAGCCTTTCATTTTGTTTTTAAAATTATTTTATTTTTATTTATACATGTTTGCAGGACATAATCATTGCATTCCTCATAGGGAATTGGGACAATACTAATACATATTAATTATTTTAGTAAGACTCTTCCCCCTCCACCCCATTTTTTGGTCCCCTTCCATTTAGAAAATCTATTATCATGTTTCCCATTATGTAATTTTATTTTGCCCTTTATTTCTGTTTTGGGTCTCTCATATATGAGTAACTATGTGATATTTAAGCTTGTGTATCTGATTTATTTCACTTAAAATTAAGTTCTCAAAATGCATTTATTTTTCCTTCAAATGACTCAAATTTATCCTTCTTTATGGCAAAGTAGTACTTCATTGTGTAGAAATGCCACATTTTCTTTATTCATTCATTTGTTGATGACATACAGGTCACTCCCAAGACTTAGCTGTTATGAGTTGTGTTGCTGTAAATACAGGTATGCATGTAGTACTGTAACGTGATGTTTTTAAATTCTTTTGGGAAGATTCCTAGAAGAGGAACAGCTGGGTAGAATATAATTGTTAGCTTTAGTGTTTTTGAAGACTCTCCACAGTGGTTGTGCTAGTTTACATTCCCATCACTAAGTTGGAAGGGTCCTTTTTCCTTGCAGCCTTGCCAGCATTTGTTGTTATTTGATTTCATGATCATTACCATTCTTTCTGAAATAAGACAGAATCTCAGTGTTGTTTTAACTTGCATTTCTCTAAAGGTCAGAGATGTTGAACATTTTTTCCTGTATTTATTGGCCATATTTCTCAGAAATGTCTATTCATTTTTTGATTGGGTGTTTTATTTTGATGAATCTATATTTTTTTGAGGTTTTATATATTCTAGATATTAGTCCTCTGAGGAATAGCTTCCAAAAAAATTTCTCATTCTAGGGGTTGTCTCTTCATTCTGTTGGATGTTTCTTATGACACGTGGAAGACTTTAAATTTGATGTAATCCCCCTGGTATGATTTCCTGTGCAACTGGAGTTCTATTCAGAAAATCCTTGCCTACACCAATGACTTCAAGAGTTTTACCTATTTGCTCTTCTAGAAGATAGAGTATTTATGTTTTAACATTTAGATCTTTGGCCCATTTTAATTTTAATTTAGTACATGATGAAAAATATGGGTCTATATTCAAATTTCTGTATGTGAATAACTAGTTTTTCCAACAACATTTGTTAAAGAGGCTATCTTTCTTCTAGTGTATATATTTGGTCCCTTTGACAAAGATCACATAGTTGAATGCACCTAGAGATATTTCTGCATCCTCTACTTTGTCCCACAGATATACATGTCTGTTTTTGTGCCAGTATCATTCTGTTTTTATCACTGTAGCTTTGTAGTATAACTTGAAGTTTGGAACTGTGATGTCTCTGGCTTTGCTCTTGTTGCCTAGCATTGTTTTTGGTGCTCTGGGTCTCCCCTGATTCCACATGAATTTCAGGATTGCTTTTTTTCTAGTCCTTTGAAGAATGCTGTTGTTACTTTGGTTGGGATTGTCTAGCCCACTTTCTGTCCATGATTGTCTTCCCTGGCTGTTCTCACCCAGTCACTCACCGGGTACTCTGATACGAAGTTGTTTTGTAACTTTTCTGTGGTTCAGTCTTAGTTAACCCCTTCCTGAAGAGGTGCCTCATTAAACACTCACTGGCAATATGGTAGGCACTGCACTGAATTCCTTCTCCAAGTATAGCCTGCAATGTGGAAGGAGTCACTTTCGGAGTAAAACTCCATGCTAATTTTGCAGTTTACAATAGCTGTGGGATTTGCGGGGTGCTAGTTCTGTTGGTTCAGTCTGTTGCTTCTCCCAGGAAGGTCTGACCCTGAGGGTTTACCTCGTTTCTGTTGAGTCAGGTTCCCCTCCCTGGGAGCTGGGGTAAGTGCACAGATTGCCTCTTCTGTTCTGTGTGTTGTGCTCCATTTCTCCACTTGCTCTGTAGTTTCTAATTTTCTTGTCAGTTTCCTCCCAGTTACCAGAGATTTACTTCTATTTTTCTGTTCACCAGGTTGTTATTTCCCAGGTGTTTAGAGTCCAGGTCCCACGGAGGCTGTAGTTTGTTGCTGATTGTTACTCTGCCATTCTGGTCTCTGAGGTCTTTAATTTTTTTTGGTTAGATTAATTCCTAGTATTTAATTTTTTAATCTATTCTGATTTCTTACTTGGTAGGTTCATTATTGGCATACAGGAACGTTACTGATTTTAGTATGCTTATTTTGTATCCTGGTACTTTGCTAGATCTGTTTATTAGTTCTAAGAGTCTTCTAGTGGAGTCTTGAATCTTCTATGTAAAGGGTCATGTAATCTACAAGTGAGGATGGTAATGACTGAGTTCCATTCCTGCGAATAGGTTGTTAAATGAATTGGTCGCTAAATGAGTAATTGCATATGTTTGTACATTACAATATTCAGAACAAAGAAATGGTCAAAGGAAACTCTACCTTGATGACTTTGTTTTTATTTGTGTAACTCTTACTTGCAGTACTTTAATAGCGTAAAATTACAGCAGTTTTGTGTACTGTCCAATCAGCAGAAATACAGTACGATACTGCAGAAGAAGTCACCACGAGGCCCAGCTGCTGCTCGTGTTCCTGAATCCTAAGGCTGAATACAGGTCCGTGGATCACAAGCCTGAACAGCGTACCTCGCCCTAAGTCTCAGCAGTCGTTAAACAGCTACATCGTTAAATGAGGAAAATCTGTACTCACACGTAGTGTCACATGCTTGGAAAGTATCACAAAACTGGAGGAACAGGGAGGCGCCAGTGAGGATAAAGGTAAATGTGCATTCAGCTGCCTTCATCAGTCCAGAGCGTGAGAGTTAGAGTTGTATCTCAATCCAACTTATTCCCAAGTTGTGTCTTAGGAGATTGTTCCAAGATCACTTACCCGGTGTCCCTATTTGTCTCACTTTTTCCTTCTCTTCCTGTAGCCTCCATTCATATGGACACAGTCTTTAATCCACTTTCCCCACCACTTACTTGGAGAACTCTGCCCCTTTCCGCATCAGGAGGATATCATAGTCCTGAGACATCCCGGTGCCTCATCTTCTGGATGCTGAGAGATTCCTTTTACCCAGGCTTGCTGGGCAGGAGGCTGTGAGGAGCAGGCGGCAGCATGCGCTTGGGGCCGCACAGTGAGAGGAAGATAATGGGTGTCCTGCCTACGCCGCAGTCAGCCACAGCTCATTTACTCCTGAGTTACCCAAGGTCAAAGTATGCCTCGCTACAACCAATATGATGTCTTCCTAGTGACAGACACAACATAGCTGAAATAAGAAAATATTACCCTTTATTAGCATTTCTTACAAAATGATCATCTCAGGCATTATGGAGCTAAAAACATTTATTTCCTCCTTGTTCTTTTATTTAATGGGACCCAAAGTTATGTTTTGCTTTTAATTTTTTTTTTTTTTTTGGTTTTGATTTTTTGAGACAAGATCTCAGTATGTATTACAGGCTGACCGTAAACTCATTATGTCGACCAGACGGTGTGAAACTCACATTGATCCTCCTGCCTCAGCCTCCCTAATTCTGAGATTGCAGACGCACCCCATCATGCCTTACCCAAAGGGCTGTGTTTTATGTTTCCCAATGTTCTATCAAGAGTTCAAAATTTTATTACATCCAATAAAGTACTATTAATTAATAATAACGCAGAGATTTATTTCTTATATTATATATTCTCTTTTTCTCTTTCAGTCTAATTCTTATATATTTTTGAATTTTTTATTAGTGCACGTTTGCAATATATATTGATTACATCCAACAGGGAGTTGGAACACGTACAGAACACATCTTAATTCTTTTTACACCTCCTTCGCCTCTGCTCCCTCATCCTCCCTTCATCTCTTGATCTCTTTCCTATTTGAAAAAGATCTTTCTTCCAACTTCCTATTATGTCTTATATTTTGCTTTTTATTTATATATTCTTATACAAGAGAAACCATGTGATATAAGCTTATGTATCTGATTTATGTCACTTAATATTATGGTCTCAACGTGCATCCTTCTTTCTTTTTTTTAAATGACTCTAGTTTTTCCTTCTTTATGGTAGAGTAGTAGTGCATGGTATAAAAACGCCTCGTTTTCTTTATTCATTTATCTGTTGATGGACTTATAGGCTACTCCCAAGATTCACCTATTATGAATTGTGGTGTTATAGACACAGATAAGTATGTATGTATCACTAATATAATAATGTTTTCAACTCCTTTGGGAAGGTACCTAGAAGAGGAAATAACTGGGTTGAATGGTATTCCTACTTTTAGTTTTTAAAGAAATCTCCATACTGATTTCAGTAATGGTTCTACTAGTTTACATTCCCATCAAAAGTGTAGAAGTGTTCCTTGCTCCCTGAAGCATCATTAGCATTATTATTTGATTTCTTGATGACAGCCTCTTTTTCTGTTGTTTTAATTTTCATTCCTCTATTGCTAAACAATATTGAACTTTTTTCATATACTTGTCATTCGTACTTTTTCTGAGATGTATCTATTAATTTCATTTGTCCATTTTTGTTGAAGTTTTTTCATTTTGGGCAGTCTAATTTTTTTTTTTTTTAGTTCTTTATACATTCTGGATACTAGTCCTGTATCCAAGGACTGGTTGCCAAAATATTTTTTCATGTTCTCTAGGTTATTTCTTCACTCTTGGTTGCCTCCTTTGCTGTGCAGAAGATTTTTAATTTTCTATGATTCCTTTTGTTGATTCTCAGTGTTATTTCCTGTACAACCAGGGTTTTGTTCAGGAAGTCCTTGCCTATGTCTATGACTTCAAGAGTTTTACCTACTTTCTCCTCCAGCAGATTAAGTGTTTCTGTTTTAATATTTATATCTTTGATCCATTTTGATTCCAGTTTAGTATATGGTGAGAAATATGGGTCTAGATCCAGTCTTCTGCATGAGGATAACCAGTTTTCTCATCACCATATATTGAAAAAGCTGTCTCCTCCAATGTGTCTCGAAGTTCAAATAGTAGATCATGCTTGGGGTTGTTTTTGCTTCCTCTGTTGTTTCAATGATCCTCATGTCTGCTTTTGTGCCAATACCATGCTATTTTATTACAGTAGCTTTGTAATATAACTTCTGGTCTGGGATTCTGATGCTACCCACTTTGCTGTTTGTACCAGGATTGCTTTTGCTATTCTGAGTCTCTTCTGGCTCCATAGGAATTTTAGGATTGTTTTCCCCAGGACTGTGAGCAATACTGTTGGGATTTGATTGGATTATATTAAATCTGTATATCAATTTTGGAAATATGGCCATTTTGACTCTGTTGGTTCTGCCTATCCAGGAACAGGGGATATCTTTCTACTTTCTGATGTTCTGTTCAATTTCCTTTTCAGAATCCTGTCATTTTCATTGTAGAGGTCCTTAATGAAATTAATTCCTATGTATTTAAATTTTCTTGATGCTATACTGAGTAGTATTTTTTTCTAATTTCTTTCTCAGTAGTTTCATTGTTAGTGTACAGGAACACTACTGTGTCTTATGTGTTGATTTTGTAGCCTACTCCATTAGTGAATTTGGCTATTATTTCTAAGCATCTTTTGGTAGAACTTTTTTGGGCCTTCTACATAGAGGATCATGTTTTCTGCAAATAATGAATTTGACTTCTTTGTTTCATATCCCTTTTATTTCTTTTTCACACCTAATTGTTCTTGTAATATTTCAAGTACTATGTTGAATAGGAGTGCTCTTGATCCTGATTTTAGAGGAAAAATTTTCAATTTTTTCCCATTTAATATGATAAATAGCTTTTATCAAATCGAGACAAGGTTCATCCATACTGATTTTCCTCAGTGATTTTTTTCTGGAATGGATATGGGATTTTGTCAAAGACTTTTTCTACATCTATTGAAATGTACATTTTTCTTAATTCTGTGGTGTGATGTATTGTATTTATTTATTTGTGTATGTTAGACCATAATTGCACTCCTGAGATGAAGTCTACTTGTTCATGGTATATGACCTTTTTGATGATTTGTTGCTTTCTTGCCAGTATCTTCTTGAGTACTTTTGCATCTCTTTGGTTGGAACCTAGTCTGGTTTTGGAATCTGGGTAATCCTAACTCCAGGAGTAACTTTGAGAGTACCCTTTACCTCTTGATTTCATTAAAGAGTTGGAGAAGTATGAGTATTTGATCTGGCCTAAAGGTTTTTTAGAACTCAGCAGTGAATCTAATCAGGTCTGGGACTTTCTTTTGTTCGCAAGTTTTTTTATTACAGCTTCAATTTCTTTGCCTGTTATTTGATTATTCAGGATTTTATGGCCTTCTTGATGCATTATTTGATAATTCATATATATCTAGGAATCTCTCCATCTCTTCTGAGTTCTCCAGTTTAATGATGTGCAGGTTTGTAAAGTGGTTGGTAATAATATTCTGGATATCAGCAGTGTCTGTGAAGATTTCACCTTTTTCATTTCTAATTCCACTGATTTAGGTTTTTTCTTTCTTTCTTTCTTTCTTTCTTTCTTTCTTTCTTTCTTTCTTTCTTTTTTGGTAAGATTGGCTAAGGGTTTGTCTATTTTGTTTGTTCTTTTGAAGAACCAATTTTTTCATTCATTGATTCTTTGTGGGACAATTTTAGTCTTAATTTCATTGATTTATGCTCTGATCTGTATCATTTGAACTGTTCTTGCTTTTCTAGCATACTGTGATACATTGTTAGATTATTTACTTATTTATTTATTAAGAGACAGGGTCTCACTGTGTAGCTCAGGCTGGCCTTGAGCTCACTATGTAGCCCAGGATTGCCTCAAACTCATGGCAATCTTTTTGCTTCAGCCCCCCAAGTACTGGGATTACAGGCATATGCCATCACACCCAGCTAGGTTATTTATTTGGATTCACTATTTTTGTGATGTAGGTATTTATAGCTATAAACATCCCTCTTAGGACTATTTTCATTGTGTCCCATAAGGTCTAGTACATTGTACTGGCATTGTTGTTTAGTTGTAGAAACTAATTTCTTTGTTGATATCCTCCATGACTCATTTAATTATTATTATTTAATTTCTATGCATTTGCATAATTTCTGTGGTTTTTTGACATTAATTTCTAGTTTCATTGCACTGTAATCTGATAATAAGCACAGCATAATTTTGATTCTTTTGCATTTACTAAAGCATATTTTATGGACTAGCATGTGGTTTATTTTGGAGGAAATTCTATATGCTACTAAAAACAAGGTGTATTCAGTTGTTGTCGGGTGGAACACTGTGAAGATGCCTGTTAAGTTCATTTGTTTGAGATTTTGTTCATCCTTAATATTTCTTTGTTCACTTTTTTTATCTAGTTGACATGTCTGTTTGTAACAATGCAGTACTGAGGTTTCCCACTTAAATTGTGATGCATAACAGATCTTTTATGTCCAATAGCATTTGTTTTTTGAAATTGGGTGTGCCAGTATTTGGTACATTTATGTTAATAATTGTTATCTAGTCCTGTTGAATTGTTCCTATGACCAATATATAGTGACCTCTTTTACTTCTTCTGATCAATTTTGGCTTCCAGTCCACTTTGTCTGAAAATAGAATATCTACTCTTGCTTCTTTTCATATTTCTATTGCATTGAATATTGTCTTCCATCTTTTGATTTTTAGTATATTAGTTTCTTTTTGGGTGTTGTATGTTTCTTTTATACAGCATATCATTGGGTTTTGTTTCTTGATCCATTCTGCCAATCTTTGTCTTTTGATTGAGGAATTTTGTTTATTCATGTTGAGAGTTATAACGGAATGGTACTGACTTGTGTCATTGCAATTATTTTTCTGTTGCTGACTCCCTTTCTTCCCCTTCTACTTAACTGCTTATCTTACATGGTGTATTAATTCTATTAGATTTTTTTCATTGTTAGTTTCATTGTCTCTTTCTAGTATATCTTTGAGAAAATTTTTTCAAGTGCTAATTTAGTAGTCATGAAATTCTTTAGGTGCTCTTTATTTTGGAAATATCTTATTTCTCTGTAAATTTTGAAAGTTTACTTTGCAGAACATATCAACCTGTGTTGGGAGGGGTTTTTGGGGGGAGTGAGAGTGGGGCTTGAAACAATTCACTCCTGGACTTTATGGCTGTGTTGGGAGGTGTGTTGCCCTGTAATAGGTTTACCTTACAAATGTTTTGTTGTTGTTGTTTTCTAAGAGTTTTTAAGATTTTGTCCTTGTGCTAGACTTCTGGAACTTTTTCTATGCTGTATCACAGAGTTTACTTCTGATCGTGACTATTTGGGGTACTATATGCCTCATTTATCTGTGTTAAATCCTTTCCCAAAATCTGGAGAGTTTTCTGCTATTATTTCAGTGAACAGTCTAGTTATGCCAGATATGTGGTCTTCTGATTTCTCTCTAATTCTAATAATGTTAGATTAGTTTTCATTTTGAAATTTTTTTATTTTAAAAATAGTAAAAAAAGAACAATAAAAATGATATAGAATTTCTTTTTCTTTTTTATGATATGGAATTTCAAAACAAGATGATAGGAAATTAACAATGGTTATTATATTGCATATTGCTGTCTTCAAAATAGTTGCTCAGGTTACTAGATATAGGCATAAATTGATCAAACAATACAAGCACTAATTGTTCCTTTCACTGAACTAATAGAATGAGTGATACAATTATCTTAGCTATCTTGTGTGTGTGTGTGTGTGTGTGTGTATCTTTTCCCCCTTTCCTTCTTTTCTCCTTTCCCCCATCCCAGTTATTCTTTCCTTCTGAGCATTTCCTTTCCCTTTGACTATATTTATTGTACTTTTTGGATCTTATTTACTATTTCATTTTCTTACACTAGGGAAGCAATACAATGTTTATACATGTGAGTCTGATTTATTTCATTTATGAGTGTGGTCTCTAATTATACCCATTTACCTATGAAAGCCTTGAATTTGTCTTTCTTTACAGCTCCCATTGTATAAAAATACTACATCTTTTTTTTATCCATTCTGTGGTTGATGGGTATTTGGGTTGTTTCCAAAATTTAGCTATTACAAATTGTACTGCTATAAATATGGGTGTACATATATTGCTGTGGTATGATGTTTTCAATTCTTCTGGGAAAATACCCAGAAGGGGAATAGTGGGGTTGAACGGGACCTCTAATTCTAGTTTTCTGAGGAATCTCCACACTGATTTCCACAGTGGTTGCACCAGCCTACACTCCTATCAACAGTGGAGAAGAGTTCCTTTTTCCCCACAGCCCCACCAGCATTTGTTATTGAATGATTTTTTGATGATAGCCATTCTTTCTGGGGTGAGATGAAGTCTCAATGTTGTTTTAATTTACATTTCTTGAACAGACCTGAGGATCAATGAAACAGAATAGAAGATGCAGACACAACTATAAATACACTCAGCCACCTTATCTTTGACAAAGGGGCCAAACATATTCAGTGGAGGAAAGATAGCCTCTTTAATAAATGGTGCTGGAAAAACTGGCTTTCTATATGCTGAAGACTAAAACTAGACCCATGCTTATTACCATGCACTAAGGTCAAAATGGATCAAAGATCTAAATATTAACACAGAAACACTAAATCTACTGGAAGGGAAAATAGATAAAAATCTTGAAGACGTGGGAGTAGACAGAAAGTTCATAAACAAAAACCAAACTGCCCAGGAAATACTTCAAAGAATCAACAACTGGAATATCATCTTATTAAAAAGGTTTTGTACCTCAAAAGAAATCACCAGCAGAGTGAAAAAGAAAACCCATGAACTGGGAAAAGCTGTCAGCTGTCCCTCAGACAAAGGACTTCTATCTAGAACATATAAAGAATTTTTAAAAATCAGGCCCCCCCAATTTAAAGACTCAATCCAAAAATGGGCATCTGAGATGAGGTCTTGGTTACTTTTCTCTCCTTGCTGGGACAAAATACCTGACATCCAAAATGAAGGAAGGAAAGGTTTATTTAGCTCACAGTTTGTGGAGGTTTCAGTCCGTAATCAGCTGGCTCCAAGGCAGGGTAGGGTGGCACGGCACCAGGGCAGCACTTCAAGGCAGCGGAAAACAGCGAAAACAGCCAGAACAAAAGAGGGGAGAACAAGCCTCTTCTCCTCCCTTATACTGTAAGCAGGATACCCTCCCCGGGGCCACAACCACGCCTGTGCCCTCCTCTTGCACAGGCTGAGGATGTTTACAAAGTAGGGCTCCCGGCTCCTTGCTGAGTCTCTTAGTTAAATTTCTGAACTTCTCAAGTTGACACAATGTATCAACCAAAACAACCCACTTCTCGGATAAAGAAATACAAATGGCAAATAAATATAAAAAACAATAGTTTTCTTTGCATCACCTAGCAGGTGTTGGATCCATTTTTCATGTCTTTGTGTTGTTTTAAGGTATCTTTCTTTAGCTGGTCACTGACAACGGTCCTGTCTTCTAGTTAGGCGTTCTGTCCTCACACTGGTCATTTCTACTTCCCATACTTCCCAAAGAATTTTTAATCACCCAAATTGCTGTTTCATACTTTTTATGGACTCTTAAGTCTTTTCTATGCTGGTCGTTCATGTTTTATATTGTTCTGTTTAGCTCAGCTAACTTTTTAGTAGTGTCTTTCATAGACTCACTGATCACTTTCTTTATTAGGCCCATTATCACTCTGATTATATCTTTTTTGATCTTTTCAAGGGCTTTATTGTTCTGTTTTATTGCCTCTGCTATTCTTTCAAATAATTAGGCAGCGTGGCTTTTGATTTCCTCCCTGTGGATGGCCCTTGCATCAGCTTTGGGGGAGTTTGAAATTCTTGGGGACATTTTGTTGCCTTATCTTCATGTGTTTCTATTTTTTGTTTGTTTGTCTGCCTGCTTTCTGTTCTGAGGCTTGCAGGCTGATTGTGGTGGAAAGCTTTGTTGCTAGTGTGGAGACCTCTTTATTAATGTCTGCTTTTCAGTGGTGCCCTCTGGGTGTGACTACTGGTCTTTGCCTCTGTCTCAGGATCCAGCCATCTCCATGTGTTTGGGAGGGGATGCTGCAGCATATTTTGCCGAGTGACCAATTCTCCAGGAATGGGCTGCGGTGTTGTTAATGACCGAAATGCAATTCAGATATTGATGTTCAGAGAAAACCAATTAATAGCAACAACTATCTCACCTTGGCTATAGTAGTAAAATCAGCAAGAGTAATAGTGTCAAAGAGAAACTGGATATTGACATACCCAATAATTACCACTCAACCATAGAGAAGAGATCTCTCTGGCTATCTTCTTAAATGAATTAAAAACATCATACCACAGTGATATGTGTGCACCCATGTTTATAGCAGCACAGTTTGTAATAGCCAGATCTTGGAAACAACCTAAATGCCCACTGACTGAGGAATGAATAAAAAAGATGTGGTATTTTTATGCAATGGAGTACTACCCAGCCATAAAGAAGGATA